>BMAV01026482.1:0-156595 GCA_019973955.1 Trichonephila inaurata madagascariensis | reverse complement strand
TGTGCCCCAGCGCAAATTTGAAAACCAAAACAAAAATTATTGAAGGAAATTATTAATTTAGGGAAAGAGTAAGCAAACACACAGAATACACTCTAACATAATAAAAAAATGAAGTACACATTTACCCAGATGTAATACACTTAGAAATGTATCATTACTTGCATAATGTTTGATTTAATTTAACAATACTAAGTTGACTTTAATAATTACAAGTGACCCCATGGGCTTCGCATGTATAAAATGTTTACAAAAATTAACACTTTTCTTGATAATTTGTTGTTGTTGTTGTGACCAATGACACCTGCCTGACGAAGTCAGATCGAGGCCCGCGACATTCATCGCGGCTAAGAGCTAGAATTATTACGGTATTACTAGAATTGATAATTTGTACGGTTTATAATTAATCCCTTAACTGCCGATTAAAGATTGCGTGATTCGCTCCCTAATGCCTTCGTTTTCCATGTAGGGGCGCGAATGTGATGTATTGGGGGGAGGCTGATGAAAAAGAATAAGTAAAACCTTCTTTGAAATACATAAATCCTTTGAAAACACTGTCAAGGTCATTTTATTGTTTTCCAAGGCCTTCGGAATAATTTTATGGAAAGCAGTGTGCAGAGAAGATCGTACTTCGGAAAGACGTATATATACTGCGACATAGCCATCCTGTGATGACTATGTCGTTCCGGTTCCGCGTAAGCTAGAGGTGTGGGATTATCAAAATGATGAACATAGTAGTTCTTAATACAATTTTTATTAAGAATAACTTATATACTTAATTTTCTAATTTGACAATTTTAATTAAAGTGAGAGTTAACACCAATTAAACCTTGTATTTAAGTCAGATCACGAAACCCAGATCCTTATCTCAATTATAATTAATAATCCGATTCATCAAATTTACTTATATCAAATATTACCTTTTAGATCTCCTTCCTTCACCTATAGAGAATATTTATAATTCACTTTATTTTGAAGATTCCAACTTCTTTATATTGGGTTTCCTATTCCTTCCAAAGCTATCGGACTGCTACCTTGATCTGAAAAAATTCCACACTGTTTTCTCCCAAACTTGCCGCTATCGATCAGAATGATTCCACACTAAACTATCTCTAAGCTTGCCGCGCTATCGATCAGAATGATTCCACACTAAACATTCTAAGCTTGCACGCTATCGATCAGAAGATTCCACACTACTATTCTAAGCTTGCCGCGCTATATCTTATCATCAAAGCTTCTATCCTTTTATAGTATATCTCATTTACATATTATCTTCGTTTATCTTCTTGGTATTGGGTTGGAAAAGTTTTGCCATTAATCGTGGCCGTCAAAGAACATAGGAGTTATGTTAGCAGAAAGACGCGAGAGATGTCACAATACGTCCGAGGCAATTAATGCTTTGGCTGAGTGAGACTTTTTTATACGCCGGTTGCACTTAAGTGGTAAAGTCACATTGTAGCTTTATCATCAAAATATAGTACAATTTAATTCTATACATTGTTATTGTATGGAAAGGGAGCGCGATGAAAATTATGATTGAATATTGGGTCGCAAATATTGAAAGTTTGAGAAGCACTGCTCTAATAAGACTCCCACCACTCAATTTTATTAACGATTGAAAATTTGAACAAGATATATATATAGGGAGAGAGTGAACTAAAAGTAAAAATTGAAAAAAGAGCATGATTCTTCTGCATTGTTGTAACAATGTACACCCAGTTTGGCTGAAAAATTGGTTTTCGATGCCAACTTTTGTTATTGTTTAGACAGTTACATTGTTACAACAATGAAGACGAATCTAATTTGGCATCAAAAAATGATAATTAATTTAATTTAATTTAATTAATAAATTTTTATTTGAAAAAACTTTATTAACATCGAGTGTCATCCACTACAAGTTTAAAAAATTTTATTTGAACTTGATTGGATGAACAGAAAGTATCTTATTAACGATTGAAAATATGAAAAATATAAATATATATTTAAATAAATTATATATAGAGAGAGTGAGTAATATTTTTTATATAAAATATTATTATTTAAGTATGTCATAATCATGTTTGAACACTAAGAAGTCCTCCGAGTTTCCATATTTTTGTTTATGATGGCAACTTGCCATCATAAACATTGGCAACTATTTCCTTTCAACGGGTTCAGGAAAAAAATCAAGTAAAAAGATAATTACTGTGTCATAAAATAACTTTAATTATAGGTCTGTGATACGAAAATTACAAGACAAATGGCATACAGGATACATCGAGATTTCTGGTAAACCTTAAATCAATACAGGTATTACCTAAGGTTGCTGGAGAAGTTTCGATGTAAAGACAAATTGAACCCGCTGAGCATGAAGCCAGGCAATGAGCGGTCTTGTGAGACTAACATTAAAGTCTCCGACAATCATAATTGGTGTAGTAAGATCATGATCGTAATCGAGTATAATTTTAGCAAACTTTTTGGAATATTTTAATAGCAATCGTAACTTAAAAGGTTTAATTTCTGAATTGTACATAATCAAGCTTTTACCACTGACTTTTTGACAACGCCACTCAGATACGTAAATTCTGGTATCTTGTTCTTTTTTATGTTAACATTGAACCCCTGATCATCGTCCATTTGGCGCGTTAGCTGTTGTATCATTGTTTCCACATCCACGGGTACATTAATGGCGTCGCAACCGACGTATCTGCATGAATGACAGTCGCGGTCATACTAGACGTGCACCAATTGGAACTAATGCGGACAACCCGTGTTGATTAAGGTGCATACTCAAATCCGTTAGAACGTGACAACGCGGGGACTTTGTCCGATCCAGTGAGTTTTTACACGTAGCGCACAGTTTAAAGTCAGCCACTATCTCTTCAGTGACAGTATTATTAAGGTATCCGACTACGTTCGGAACCGTGATTATAAAAAAGCGCATAAATGGATAATTTTCATGATATTTAGTGTCACTTAGATTAGAATACATGTATAAAATTGTTTTGAGGACATTTTGACAAAAAAAATTATTTATAAATACAATATTTAGGCAAAAAATTAACTTAGAATAAGTTTTTTTCAAAATGTTCTTCTATAAAAAAAAATGCTTCTATTATAATAATATTTTGCCTGTATATCGCTCAGACCTCTATACAGAGGCTCAACTATGATTTTTGAAAAATTCACATTATTTTCATAGTTACAACCAATTTAAATAATTATCGGCATTTTTTTCTTAAAATTTCTCCCCTCTGTGTTGTATAAAATATGGATAAATCCACTTCTAAGCTGTAGATTTCAAAAATTCTAGTTTGGCCTCTGTACAGAGGTCTGAGCTATATACAGGCAAAATATTATTATATATAATAGAAGCATTTTTCACAAAAAGAGAATATTTTGAAAAGGGGTCATTCTATGTTCATTTTTTGTCAAATTATAGTACTTAAATAATTTTTTATTGTAATACTATTCTGAAAACAATTTTATATACATTTTCTAATCTAAGTGACACTAAATATTATGAATATTATCTATTTATACTCTTTTGCAAAATCACGGTTCCGAACGTAGTTGGTTACCTTAAGCAGCGGTAAGTGTTTTTCTTTTTTTAACTTTAATGAGCGCAGAAACTATAGACTATCACACATATCACACTTGTATCCGAATGAATTGTTGACAAATGTCGTAGGGTAACGTGTACTAGCTGATGCCCAATGTGTCTTTATATACGACGATCGTACACAATTGATGCCTGCATAGTCAGGTGTCAAGATAGAATCGATTTCATCATCCACTTGCATAATTTCAACTGCCCCAGCTGCAGATGTACTAGCACCGTCGTTGATCAGCTCGGTCGCATTCATTCTTTTGCGTTCCCGGCACTGCTTGACTCGGTCATATAGTTTTTAGTGATGCCATTTGATTGCTCTTCAGAAGCTCTTTCCAACCATATACGATTTCTGTATTTGTACTTGGCGTTTTGACGCGTATAGGCCAACATTATATATTTTTGATAATGCTTTTTTTTATTTTAACACCTTATTATATTCATTGTCACTATTTTACACCAATGTTTTATATACAATCGATAGATTTTTATGAGAGATGACGATTGAAACTAAAACGAACGTCGTAGCTTCTCCGAGTCAAAATTTATACTAAATGCAAATCTTGATACGCGGCAAAATTACCTGAAAATGGCGGCGCCACCCTTTCCACCGCGTGCAAAGAGTCACAGTCCTTACTTAGCGTAAAAATTCTTTGATCTTTTAGCTATCCGGGGGTGTAATTGAATTTTGGATAGAGATGATAGATATATAGCTGCAACACACCAAACTGTATCCCCCGATTTCGTTATCATTCGTTTTTTTTAAATTGCTTCTTGCTATGGAAGCAATTTTAAAAGCGTATTCACGTCTAAACCATACATTTTTATTACAAAAATATAAAATTAGCGTACAGTGATAATTCAGTTTATAAGTACGTACAACGTATAAAAATTCAAATTGAGAAATTAGGGAAATAAAACTACTAACTAACAATTATTCATCACTGCTTGATATCAAGCGTGCACGATTATTACGATCAGGATCAAAAAGGCTATCATCAGTAGATGTATCAGATATGTCCAGTACAGGGGTGTCCAACTCAAATGACCTTGCGGGCCACTTCGGAGAAACATTATAGTCTCGCGGGCCGCACATAAAAATATGTACCTTTATATCAGATTTGGAAACAAAAAAACTTTTATTGGAGTGAAAATTTTAAACAGAATGAATTATTATTATTGTTTTCATTACTTTTTCATGTATACAGGCATAGATAATATAATAATGTTTATATATAATACAATAATGCAGTGATCAAATAATGTTTAAAATATTACAGTTGCCATTTTCTAGAAAATTAAGGTGTTCTTTTTGAATTAATCTTTCGTTACTCATTGTTGAAATTTGATAGAGCTATCATTCGCAAATGATTAAGTATACATTGCTTTTTACCTTAACCGACCTGAATAGTTTTTTTAAACTTTATAAAATATCTCTGACTGCCTCTTGCTTTTGAGCACTCCAAACAGAAAAGAAGGAGAAAAGAAAGTCGCACACACAAAGAATCATGTACTATCCATACTAAAGGATATGCATAATGCAATGGGCTTGATTCATGAAGTCACATGATAAAAACAAACGTGTGTTTTCCATTGAATTCAAAACAAACATTAAACTAATTGTACTTGTTCTATTTGTAAAACTCAGATAAAATTTCAAATTTCATATTTGGGTAAAGATGTTTAAATGTTAGGGAAAAAATTTCTTCAAAAAGATTTTTTTAAATTAAAAAAAAGTCGTATTTTATGTTTATACTTTTAAATAAAATGCATTTGTATACATGTGTACTTTTTAAGAGAAAGTTTCTGCAAAGAGCAAACCTTGGCAACACCGGAGTGCCTGAACTGATTAGTTGGAAACACAAGATGGTTTTTATCGTGTGACTATGACGTCACATGAGTTTTTGAATTGATTGGCTAGAATCACGTGGCTTTCACTATCATATGACTATGACGTCACATGAATTAACCTCATTCGGAATTTATTAAAAACGTAATTTATTATAGCAAAATCAAATGCAACTGTTTAACCCTCTAAGCGGTCTGCACTTAAAGTTTGGCCGTTCTGGAGATGCTTCGAAAATGCACCACGCGTATTTTTTTGCCGTCAGGTTGTGACATCTCTCGCGTTCTTCTTCTAACATAACTCCTACGTTCTTTGACGGCCACGATTAATGGCAAAACTTTTCCAACCCAAATCCAAGAAGTAAAAACGAAGCAAAAATGCAAATAAGATAACCTTTAAAAGGATAGAAAGTTTAGTGAGCAAGGATGGCAATTTAGAGAAAGCTTAGTTCGAATAGGTGGAAGTGTAATTAGAAGGCCTACCCAGGAATCACGGAGACGCCCCACCCTCGCAATCTATACAAGAACTCATCAGTCTACCTGAAAGTAACTGTATCGTTGAGTCTTCAACCAAGGTAGGAGGATTATATTCTGAACGCTAGTAAATTATTGAATAGAGATTAGGTGGATCTAATTAGTTATATTGATAAGTGATCTAATTGCGCGATCTGACTTAATTAAATCGGCGTACTTTGGTTTATTCTCGCTTAATATAAGTTTGTGTGTGTTCAATATCTAAGTAATTTAAGTTAGATTCTTAATAAAAGTCATATTAAGAATTCTAGAATGTCTCATCCTTCCGATAATCCCACACCTCTAACTTACGCGGAAAACCCAAGACATAGCTATCGACAGATGACTATGTCACAAGGTGGGGTTCTCAAAAGCGGTTGAGCCGTATTTTTAAGAATGTGGTTGGCCGCTTTTGGGAATCTTGTTTGAAGGCAGAAAAAGCATCTCTGGAATGAGAGGATTTTACGTGCAGACCGCTTGAAGGGTTAATAAAATATAAATCTATTTTAATATAAAGCGCATTTCTATTATCAAAAAGGATTTATTTTAAAACAAGAACAGGTAACAAGCAAATACATTGTAGATTTATATATATATATATATATATATATATATATATATATATAAATTTTCCTCAAATAAATTTCAAAATGAAAAAAAAAAATTTAAAACCAAATATTTAAATTTTTTAAAAAAGTTTAGGTGGGCCACATGCGGCCCGTGGGCTGCGTGTTGGACAACCCTGGTCTAGTACAACTGTCGGTTTTGATTTAGATGAAGAATTTCGTTCTTTAGTAACGACCTTTGTTGGGATTTGTTGTTGTTACAAAGTTTGTTATAAGGAGCAGTTCTTTTGGTTTCTCTCAAGTCGCTTAATATAATTTTTGATATCCTATTACACAAAGCGGAAAGATAGCATTAAAATTTTAATGCTCGCTCTATGTCAGGATCATGAGAAAGAAAATGTTGTTCCATGCTTGTGCCAAATTTAAATCAGCTGTTAATAGCTGAACTTCACCTTCGACTTCGTCATTACCGACTTCTTGATCATAAATTCGATCAAATCGTCCTCATCCAAAGGGTACGAATCGCCAAACTTTTTTGAAATTCGTGCTAAAGCAAAAAATGTATGTAAAAAAGAAATCCTTAAATTAGTGTACCGTATATTTTCAAAATCATGCAAAAAAAGAGAGAGTTGGACAAACATACATTTTCTTTAAAATGGGCGCTTCCGTTCGCATTTTAACTATTTATTTATTTACTTGAAGTATAAAATATTTTTGATTTTTTTAATTCCTACTATTAGTTCACACTCTCCTTATATATATTTATATACCGTAAAATCTGGCGTATAACGCGCACCCATACTTTCAAGCTGCATTTTTTGATTTTTAGGTATATTCGCCGTATAACGCGCACCCCCTTTTTTAGCAAGGAACCTGAAGTGTACGTGTGTAATTTTGTTATGTTTTGAAGTCATTTATTCGAGATATTATCTCCAGAACATGAAAAAATAATGTACTTCTAGAACTGCAACACTTTAAGCTCTTTAGAAATGTTATTTATTTTAAATAAACAGTATTCCGATCTATTCTCAGTTCCGAAGTCTCAGTTTTTTTCTATGCTTATCTTATTTTTTATTTTTAAAACTCTCATTTTTATACCCGGCGTATAACGCGCACCCTTAAATTTCGATCTTAATTTTTGTGTTAAAAGTGCGCGTTATACTCCGGATTTTACGGTACCTCGTTCAAATTTTCACACAATCATTAATAAATTACGTTTTATTCATCCACTCAAGTTCAAATACATTTTTTTAAACTTGTAATAGATGACACTTGATGTTAATTCAGTTTTTTTTCAAATATTAACTCATTAATTTAATTTAATTAATTAATTATAGTTAAAGAGAAATTTTTCAGTCTAAATTATTCCTCTAGATGGCAGCACCATTTGATAAAACAGCTTTTATTAAGTTTGTGATGAAGATTTAACTTAACCTGAATAATCATATGCTAGTTAGACGTCAGTATTCCTTTTACACTGGTTTTAAGATATATTCTTATCCATTATATTCAACATTAAAAAATTTAATTACAAATATGGTTAAAATTTTTAATGTTAATTTAATAGGTGTTTACACCTTAACATTGTGATTTTGTCATACGTATATACATATTTATGTTAATTGTAATTACTTAATAAAAAGTAATTAAAATAATTTTTTTCTTTTTTGACCTAAGTAGGAATTGACATAAAAAAAATTAGATTATTTGTAATTCTCAAAGCTGCAATTAAAATAGTTTTTTAAGAAATGTACTAATCATTGTAATAGCCAGAAATGAAAATTGAAGTTTAGCCTGATCATTCTTATAATTGCGTTTTTGCGTATTATATTTGTTGATGAAAAACGCCTGTTTTTCAGCCAAATTAGCCAAATCGGGTGTGCATTGTTACAACAATGCATACAAATCATGCTCTTTTCATTTCCTACTATTAGTTCACTCTCTCCCTATATATATAGTTATTTATATGTATACCTTATTAAAATTTTCAATCGGCTATAAAACACTTTTTATTCATCCATTTAAAGTAGGAATTGACTTACAAAAAAATTTTTATATTACTTGTTATTGTTTTAAACTAATATTTTTCATTGTCTAAATCAGTATTGCTTTTGTAATTAGTTCATCGAAAATAGAAACTTGAAGAAAGATATTATCCCTGGGGAAAAGAATTCTTTACTCTAAAAAGCCCGTGCAATGCCGGGCTAAGCAGAGCGAAAAGAAACCTGACGGGCAAGAAAAAGAAGTGGAAGAAATTTCGAAAAAAGGAATCTCAAGGGCATTAATTTAGAAATCCAATTCTGGCTTCGAGAGGGAAAGTGGAAATTTTCATGGGGATAAAGTAATACTCGTGGTAAAAGCCCGTGCAACATTAGGCTAAGCGGAGGGGAAACAGACCCATTCGACGAGGCAAGAAAGTGGAATAAATTTCAAATAAGGGAATTTCGAAGACATTTATACAGAAATCACACAGACACCAGGAAGAGCTTACACCGAGTGGGAAAAAGGAAATCTCCATCGTTAAAAGGTTGTACACTCGAAAAAGCCCATGCAACGCCGGGGCAAGCAGCTAGTTTTTCTGTAAAATGTGAGCTTCTATTCGCATTCTAACTATATTTTTTCAAGTAAAAAACTTTCGAAATGAAATAATATTTTTATGTTAATATATTAAATGGCCAGGAACTTCAATTAAAATTTAGCCTTTTAAAAAATTTTCTTTTAATATTTTATTTATTGATAAAAAAAAACTGTCCTGTTTGGCTCTCCTCCTATCTACCTTAACTTGAAAAGGGTGACTGCTACTATTTTAAACGTGGCTATGTATCGTGGCCATGCGCTACGTGGTAAAATTAGTTACAGCGCTACATAAGTCACAAACATTAGAGCTAGCGTTCCTATCTCGGAAAATGATAAGAGATACGGAAAAAGGCTTCTTTACAAATAAGTAGATCTTCAATATAGTTTGATACTTTGCGTGCAAAGAAATATAAGAAAGGAACGCAAAGAATACTAGGTAGTTTGTTCGCAATACCTGGCATTTTTCTATTAGGAAAAAGTGAAGAGAGAAGAAGGAAAAACTAGTTAAAATTTTGATTAGTATTCTTTACCACCATGGTTCTATATTCTAGCCATGATTTATAAAAATGAGGAATTATTCACAAAATTATCATGTTTTGTTTTACTTTAACAAATTTAAATTATATTCTTAAAGCCTTTTTGATAATTTTATAAATTTTCTTTAAAATCCAGTAAATCTTTGCAACAATATAAAATTAATTACATAATTTCCATTTTTGCCATTGATAACTGATATGATATATTGCATGCACGCAACTCTTTCATTTTTAAATACTGTCCTAGTGATGTCTCAAGTTCTTTCATTTTACACTTGATGAATATTCCATGTGATTCAGGGAAATTAAACGTAACCCACAAATTCAGCAATCAATTAACTTCATGAAGAAATACTCTCCATTCAACTTTAAACAAATAATTATGTGTCGCAATCGTCAGTTTGTCAAGAGAATTCAGATCCATTGTTCCTTTGTCGATGGATGATGTTGTTCGCACTATGTCTAGAACAACCTTTTATGCCGTTGAATGAATGGCAGTGAGTGAGTGAGTGAATATTGATTTCGCACTGTTCAGCAACTCGAGGACTTTTGGCGACGGATCTCGTAATTTTGAACAATGGTCAAGTGATGAAGACGACATCTGAGCTAGCACTCCCTCTTCTAACTGCTACACCACACCAACGGGAGGATGTTTGAGCTCTCGACAGATTCAACGTGCATCGCTCCCCTACACAGCGGGTCTTCAGCGGCACTAGGCTCGAACTCATAACACACTGGTCAGAGTGAAAGGAAGACAGATCATTGGTTCCCTGGCATGAAATCCTGCCTTCAGTAAACAATATACACGTTCATAAATTAAGCATAATTCAGGGTCACGCCAAATCAAAAGAAATTTATCACTAGTAAAAGGACTACACACGTGTTCAAGAATCATATGTAACTGCAAGAAGCCACCAGATGACACGGATAGTACGTCACAATGACCAGAGTGAAAGATATAAAAGAAATACAGGCGAAGAAGTAAAATTGTTCGCAAGGGCTTTATGTCTTTCAGTGCAATAACCACATAGTTATGGCACAATGGACCCATTGGGATGATTTTCTTATGGGGTAGAATTAACGGCCATCTGGAATGTGGACGTACGCAGTTGGAAGTGTCCGAAGAACTTGGAATCGTCCAGAGTGTCATCTCCTGGCTTTGGCGACGGTTCCAAAATGTTGGCAATGTAAGTACGATTTACAGCCCAGATTGCCCCCGAGTTGCAACGCCGAATAAGGACCGGTATTTCGCAATTACTGCCCAAAAAAACCAATGGAGCACAGCATCAGACCTTTCTCGTCAACTCTTTTCAGTTACTGCTACGACTGTTTCAAGGTGAACCGTTTACAGACAGTCAGGGCAGATTGGCCTATGTGCTCGTAGACCTGTCAGATGTGTTCTACTTACTGCAATTCCCTGTCGCCTACGGTTTGCCTGCAGTAGAGAGCATGCATTGTGGACACCGCAACAGTGGGCTTGTGTAATGTTTTCCGACGAGTGAAGGTTTAGCTTGTAGTCTGATTCCACTCGGACTTTCATATGGAGGGTACCAGGTACCCATTACCACCAAGATAACATCATTGAACGTCAGTGTTTGGGGTGATGAAAGGGTTTCCCTCTTTTGGGGGGGAGATATTCTGGGGGTTCCAGAACTAACCTGCATGTTCAAATTGGAACCCTAACAGGCCAAATCTATCGGGACGTCAGTCTGGAATAACATGTATGATTATTTCGGAGTGCCATGGCCGCCGAATTTGTGTTTATGGATGACAAAGCCCATCCTCACTCTGCAAACATCATAAAGTCCAGTAGAACATGTGTTGGATATGTTTGGCCTATGAGTTGCAAACCGTCAATCACCTCCTGCATGTCTATAAGAACTTGGGAGCTTTTGTTTTTGGGGGTTAATATTCCTCGGGAATCAGATGGATAATTTGTTTCCCAGCATGCCTAGGCGTTTTAGGGACTGTAATGCATCGTCAGGGGAGACATACTATGTATTAACCATCATACCGAGCTTGTAATTTAAAATTTTTTGTTAATGGGGGTTTTTGTAAATTGCTCCAGGGGAAAAACCCACATTTTTTTTTTTTTAAATTTTAACAAACATATAGCTTTTTTTTTTTGTTTCCTTTTTTTTTTAAAAAAAAATCCCTTTAAAAAAATCAGTCAAAATTTAATTTCATTTCTTTTTTTTTACCTGAACTTCATTACCCTTTTTTTTTATGGACATAAATTTGTTTTTTAAGACAAAAGGGTTCCAGAATAGGGGAAAGGGGCTGATCTTCTTTTGGGAATTGGTACCCACCTATTGTTTTTTGCAGTTAATTCCAAGTAAAGTCATTCTTGCATGTGGTGACTCTCGAGGCCATGTAAGTTTGGGTTTTCTGGATGTCCCTTCTGCTCCCTTTTGAGTTGATCTAAAATCGTAAAAAACCGCTTAGGCCTGACTTTCCTCCAAACTTAAAAAATGCTCTCTATCAATTCATCATCCAGACGTTGTCTTTGTGCCTTTGTTTCCCAAATGTTTTAAAAAAAATTTACAAAAGGGTTCGGAAACTCAAACAAATTCCAAAACTTCTCCGGGGAAAAGGTTTTTTTGTTGGGGGGTCTTATCGTTTTCTTAATTTTTGGGTAAATTTTTTTTAAAAAAGGGGGGAGAATTTGGGTGGGACAGTTAAATAAAAGCATTTTTTTATTGGTTTTAATACAATTTGTTATTCAAAATGGCTTTAATAATTTTTTTAAAAAACCACGGGAAAAACATAAAGTATGATTTTTTAAAACGAATTTAACTCAATAGACAGATTACATAATATTTTTTATTCTATGATATATTATATACGTATATTAAAATAAAAATTATGCAAAAAAAACAGAATCTTTTGATCTATTGTTTTTGTGTGTTTTTTTGAATAGATCTTAAATTTTTTAAAATTTTGTGCTTTTTTTTGTCAAATTGCTTCAAAATAATGAAATTTTCATTTTCATACCGAAGAAAAACAAAAAATAGTATAAAAAAATTTAAATCAATTCCTACTTTAAAAGGATGAATAGAAAAATATTTTTTTTAACAAGGGGAAAATTTTTGGGAAAAAATGCAAAATATATACAGGGGAGAGTGAAGTAATAATAGGGATTCTATAAAGAGCATGTTTTTTCTGCATTTTTTGTAACAATGCACACCTGGTTTTGGGTGAAAAACAGGTTTTTTTACTAAATTTTGTCTTTGTTTTTAAAAGTGACATTGTTACCCCAACAATAGAGAAGAAAAACGGGGTCAAAACCAACAATTAATTTGGTTAAAAAAATAATGTTTGAAAAAAATTTTTAAATCAAGTGTATCCACTACAAGTTTCCCAAAAATTTTTTTGAACTTGATTGGGTGAATGAAATTTTTTTATTAACGGGCTGAAAATTTGAACAAGAAAAATAAACATATAAATATATAAATTTTTAAAACAGAGAGTTGGCTAATAGTAAAAATTGAATAAATGTCCATCTAAGTATGATTTATCACTAGTTTCCAGACAGATAGTTCCGCTACCAATTTGCAGGATCATCTACACCTCCATATAAGCAAACACATTACAATAAATCAATTTTATTATATGAAAACAGACGAGTAGGTTTTGAAGTAGTATTCTTCAACTTTTAATCTAGCATTGTGTAAGTGATTTCTCTCAAATCTTAACAGATCTTTGACGAATTTTTGGACTTGATTTTATTTGCTCAAGTAATTTTCCTCCTACTTGATTTTTGAATTTCGCTACACGAGTTGATAAACACGTTACGCGTTACACGTACTTATGAGATTTACTTACAACAAGCACAAGATATTTTTTTTCGTTGTAGGTTTTTTTGTAAGTGTATATAAGAAACGCATTGTGAAATATGCAATATTCCATCATGCCATTCAAACTGGTGTTTGGGATTTTTATAATTTCTTCATTACGCATTTCATTCCTGCAAGGTTCTTGTAATATGAATAAATTTCGAGAAAAGCGTATTGTTCCAAATATTATACCCAGTACCCCACAAGGCCCAATAACGGTAAGAGATTTTTCTTGTACTTTTCAAAATATTTTTGTATTGATTTTTGAGAAATTTATGTAGTATATTGAATTTATAAGAAGCAGCATTATATATATAATACAAACTTTATAAATAATAATACTTAGACCAAAAGGGTTAAATTTTAGTATAGGGGGGGGATGGGCGATGTCAATTTCTTTGGGCGATCAAAATTGATCGCCAAGCTACTTCATTTAGCGATAGGTATGCGGAAGCCAGAATGAATTCGTTTTCTCACCATGATACCTAGATAAAAAACGAAATCGAAGGCTTCCCCATATACTACACTTGAGCCGAATAAAGTATATTTTGCATGCGTGTTATTAAGTAAATATTAAAATAAATTTTCCAAAAATAAGAAAATATTGCTTTCAATTAACATGTACTTTAAAATTTTTAACAAATTAAAAATTTTATTTTTATAACAAACTATTTAATGAAGAGACACTTAAGTATTATCGCAACCCTGATTGCAAGATAACTCGCCAAATAAGCAACTCTGATTTCACATGTTAAAAAACTGGAAATTTGCAATGTGGTATCATTAAAAAAATAATTTTGTTTGACAGATTTATTATGGTTGTAATGTAAATTTGTGCCATAAGATCCACAATTAAATATTCGCTATCCAATTTCTAAAATTTTTTAGAATAATTTTCATATTTCTATCATATTATGTAACTATCGAAATCAACGAAATCCTAACTAATATAGAAAAAAAAGAGAGATCCGAACCCTTAGAAAACAAATCAGTTCAAAGGGCACATTTAAATAACCTTTCAGTGTTTTTTTTTTTAATTACACGATTCAGTACTTACTCACTATTGCAACAATACCACCATACAAGATAACTCGCCAAATTGTCAAACCCGAGTTTACATGCGTCGTACGCGCTGATATTTTAACCATCGGCTTCGTTTCATATAATGTCGCCAATACGGTTGCGATAATACGTAAGTACCAACAATTAATATTTTTACGAATTTTATGTAATTAATGCTAAAATAGTGTAAATAATTTATATCTGGATGCTGAATACATTAATATGAGCTTCTGTTGTGTTTATTTTATTATAAAAATTTAATGTTTGCAAGCAACGCCGATCCTTACATTATAATGGCGATTCAACGGAAACTTGGCGAAATGTTGGTGCTAGAGACAAGTTGGCATCATGTTTGGCAACTTGGTGACCATATTGGCGACCATTTTTCGCAATTTAGTGTCTGTTTTTGCTTCTGGAAATTAATAGCGATTACTAAGATCGGTACTTACGTACTATCGCACAACACACAGCCCACGTTCAAGATAACTTGCCAAGTTGGCAACATCAATTTCGCAGATGTCATGTGTGCTGTATTGGCGATCATGTGCTTTATTTCATATAATATCGCCAATAAGTTGCGATAAAACGTAAGTACCATTACATCTATGACGTAAGCGGGTCTTTTAAAAAAGGACTTAAAGATATCCATGCAGGTTATAAATAGCAGCCGCTCGCTACAGTTCAGTTAGTATTGTTTGCCATTTTAGTGTAGAATATAGTGAAGTCAATTTTTTTGCGACCAGAATCAATCGCCAAACAAATTAATTTAGCGATAGGTGTTCCGAGAATTTTCCACGTGGAATTTTGCAAGGAGAATAAGGAAATATTAATAAGAAATAAAAAATATCAATAAAAAAATATGCTTAAATATTTATATAAAAAAGTTGCTTAGCGACCGTAGTCGGTCACTAAAACATTAACTTCGCCAAGGGGCTTCCTATTCTACACTTTAAACTTTTTGGACTGTTGAAGAGTCCACTATCGAAAAGTTGCTTGCGATTAAACTTAACGTACTTCTACTAGTTGTATCTGAGCATTGTAGAAAGTGTGAAAACATTATGGGGCGAAGTTTACCGCCCTGTATTCTGTATTTTTAAGGCGTGTCTTTAGACAATAAATTCTCATTGCTCTTAAAGATTCGTCTTACTCTTTAAACGGATAGCATAAAATCCACGAACCCCAATATATGTAATAATATTCTTTTTTTTTAAAAAAAAAAACCCTGACACTCACCAATAATTTTAAAGATATCCAGTATTCTATTGAAAGAAACTGCAAAAATGGAACACAAATACTGCGACAACAGTGTTCATTATAAAAACAGTTAAGTGTTTTTTTAAATCAAATTGCTTGACATTAATAGGGTCGCCAGACAATAAAAATCAAATCAAAAATAAAAATAATGCATATAGCCACGAAAGCAAACTCAGTACCAGACTTTAAAAATCAAAATAGCCGTACTGTTATGTTATCACACAACTTGGCGAAAATTTTTAAAAACTTGATGGGTAGTTATATCAAATTAGTACTGAGTTATGTTTCACAGATTTATTATTATAGGAGGGTTGAGATTCTTCTCAAGGAACTATTTCTGGCTTCAAACCATTCAGATGAACTCGTCTCCTCTAGGGAGGGGATAAATAAATAAAATGTATTATACAGATATCTAGATCTCCGAAAAAAAGACATATTGACAGATTCCATTAAATGAATAGTACACCGAGAACCAACAACATTACACATCCAGCGGGACTTTTAGCGCTCTTCCATCCGTATAATCTAACCTTTAAATCAATACATCTGTCGTGATAAAATTTCCTTGGTATTTAAGTGGTATTACATCGACCAATGTCATCAAATTAAAACATGTGACCAAAAGACGCAATATGCAGGCAATAGTGGAAATCGTTCTCGCTTATGTTGGATGACAATGATAATAACGATAACAGAGCCTTTGACGATATTTTTTTGTATTGGTAAAGTCTTTTGATTTGCAAAATTAGTTAATGCCTCTAATACGTAAATATCATTTCAACCAAATGAAAAGAAAAGAAACAAATTTAGTTTAGCACATACATATCATAAATTGACCACTATTGTCAAATCAAAATACTTCGCCAAATGGCTCTATTTGTTTCCAGCAGAGAAGTCTTAAGACTTCTTGAAGCTCTGTTCCCCTTTGCAAAAGTAGGCCCCAACTATGACCCATAAAGTTAGATAGTACATAGCATACATTGCCATATACTCGTACAAATAATAACCTTTAGCAAATCAATGTGTATGACTTGCAATCGTGACCGACTACCGCTTTTTGACTGAATGAGTAATGATTGTGTATGGTGGTAGGCCTAGGCCTATGCATGGACAACGGTCAACCCATTTAGCAAGTTGACATATCATCTGAAATTCCAGTTTTTCGGATAATACAGCCGAAGCTATCCGAATCATGATCTTATTAAGGTTGACTTTAAAATGAGACGAGGCCCTAGGCCCAGTTGGCTCATGCCTTACTACATCACTGGTGACCATCAGGGAAACAGTAGTCATGCATGTTCAAACACAGTAATAGTAACGATGACAGCATTTGGGGACATATTTTGAATTGGTGACGTCTTTTGGTTTGGCAAAATTAGTTGACGGTATCATACATACGTACCGAAGAAACTTAATAATTTCGTAGGTACTTACGTACTATCGCAAAAATTTCAACGCTCAAGATAACTTGCCAAGTTGGCAACTTAGATTTCTCACGTGTCGTACGCACTGAATCGACAACCATGTGCTTCGTTTCATATAATGTCAAAGATACGGTAGCGGTAATACGTGAATGATTTTTCGTATATACAAATTAATTGTATGAAAGTATTTGGCTTTTATTGGATCTTTACAAAAATAATATCCAACAATTCTTAGGAAAGCAGTATATTGCTACAGTTTTCAACATCGTGCATGCGTAATTTTGTTTCACAAGTATTAAATGTAAGAATAGAAATCATCTCATTTCCATGGAAGATAAAATCTACTCATGTATATCAAACCTTGGACCCCAAATTCAACATACATGTTTAAAAAAGAGGCACAGATATCGCATTAATATTTGTTATAAACAGTTATTCTGAGAAAATTTATTATCTATCTATACCTATTGTACGCTCTATAACAAAAAAAAAAAAAAAAACTACGCACCAAGAACGAGTTCTCCGATAGAGACAAAAATTGGTGCGTAGAAAGATTATGTACAGCAGGGGTGTCAATCTCGTGGCCCAAGACGAAAATTTTTGCTGCCCGGCTAATATATCGGCAAACATTATAATATAATACACTAAAATAAAATTTTCTCGAAATAGAAAAGATAGAAGCAGAGAAGAGATGTCAGTGTAAAGACGTAAATATTAAATTTTTCGTGTTCTTTTATATATGCTTATTATATAATGTATTTTTGAAATAAACCTACGTTTCTATAATACTGATAGTTTTTGCTGCCCACCTAAAGTTAAACCTTGTTTGTTTGACACAAGTTAGCCTTTGAGTTTAACACCCTTGATTTACAGAATAGAAAATGGTTAAATTTCGGAAAAATTGAATGATTTATTTCATAATTACATAGTTACAAAAAAAACGAGCTGAATAGGTGTAGACCCATCTCTAGCCTGGATGCAAGCTGCCACATGACGTAGCATAGAGCAATAAAGCACACTGATGGTTTTCTGTGGTATTTCTTGCCAAATGTGCTCCAATTATCGAGCCAGGTCATCAACATGCCCTAGTAGATGCATTCACCTTCCCATCATACCCCAGGCATGCTCGATTGGAGAGAGATCTGTTGATCTAGCTAGCCAAGGAATTGTTTGATGAGCTGTAAGACAGTTCATAGCAACACATGCCACATGTGGTTTGGCATTATCTTGCGGAAAATAAAGACCGGAGTACAGCAAAAGAAACGGTAGCAAAACAGTTCTCAGAATGTCGTCGACGTACTGCTGTGCTGTAAGTGTGCCTTTAATGATGTCAAAAGAAATGGTACCCCAGACTCTATAACTCCTGGTTGAGTGCATGTGTGGCGTTTAATAGTGAAAAAGGATAGGCACACTGTCCTGGGGGTATCCAGATACGTCTTTGATGATCGTCAGGACAAAATTGGAAATAGGATTCGTCGCTAAACACTATACGTCCCTAATCAGCATTATTCTTACATGATCGAGGCAAGCGTCACTGTAATCTGGCTCGACAGGACAGGCGTGAGTGGCAGGTGGCGAAGCGGTCGGTACGACAGTAAATTTCGCTCTACCAGCCGTTTGTGAATGATCATGGTGGACACTCGCGTGCAGGACGCACGTCTGATGGTTGATAACAATGAATCAGGCGCTGTGACAGCTGATCTGACAATCTGTCCTCCCGTTCTGCTCTGGCCCTAGGTCGATCGCTACCATCATGACGCTGAAATCTGCCACTGTCCACCCATTCTTGCCAGCACCTTCCAATGGCCGCATCGCTTCCACCCATATAACGAGCGATTCTCCGATTCTTCCAACCTGCCTCTTTCAATCCAATGATACGACCTCTTTCAAACTCTAACAGTTGCCCCTAATGATCTCGAATTCTGGAGCGAGGCATTTTTTCAGTCATTGAAAGGTATCCTAAATCGCAAAGCAACAGAAATTTTTGATCATCATATTGAGAATCGCTTCTTATAGACACTTATTGAGTGCGCAGTTCCGATGCATTGTACTCCCGTTGTCCATTCATGGAAACGAAACTTTAATCATTTATACGTTCGGTAGAAATGTCTTTGCATACGAAATTTCATTACAGTCGGGCAACTCCTTCTTGGTGCGTCATTTTCTTCTTTTCTTTTCTGTTATTGTTGTTATAGAGTGTATTTAGAATTATTGCTCTTACATGTAACTCCATCTTTTGTTTTGAAGTAAATGACTAAAATTAAAGTCACTTTTTTCCATTAAGAATCATTATTAAAAAATACTAAGGAGAAATATAGCTACTTACTCTTCTAGCCAATTGGTAGGTTTTAGCTACTGTTATTGTTATTTATAGCAGTTACATATTGGTCGTGCAAGATGAGTGATTATTTTGTTTGGATAAAAGTACTTTTGTGAATATTACATTTATTTAAATAAGTTTGTGAATTTGATCTCTTATTTTTCCTACTGTTGCATTTTGGTTGACTAGCAGTGTATTATATTTAAACAAGTAATATTAAAAAAATTTTTTTCATCAATTCCAACTTCGAATGGATGAATAGAAAGTATTTTATAAACGATTGAAAATTTGAACAAGATATATATATATATATATATAATTTTTATATAGGAGAGCATTAACTAATGGTATAGGAATTGAAAAAAGGGCTTGATTTGTCTGCATTGTTGTTACAATAACAACCGATTTGGCTAGTTTGAGTGAAAAACCGGTTTACGACGCCAACGTTATTGTTTTAACAGTTACATTATTACAACAATAGAGACGAATCTAAGTTGGCATCGAAAACCTGTAATTAATTTAATTTAATTTAATTAATCAATTAATATTTAAAAAAACTGTATTAACAAAAAAGGTCATCCAGTACAATTTTTAGAAAAAATTATTTGAATTTGATTCGATGAATAGAGATATTTTATTAACGATTGAAAATTTTGAACAAGATAAAAATACATATAAATAAATAAATATATATTTATAGAAAGAGTGTGAGCTAATAGTAGTATTTGAAAAAAAATGAGATTTTATTTTATTATTTATTTTTTATGAGGAGAAAATTTTTTCTCCCAAACACAGCACAAAAATAAAATAAATAAATAAATTGAAAAATGGATCAAAACAAATTTATTTGCTTACATCGATGAATGAAAGATTCTTAAATTTAAAAAAAAGAAAGAAAGAAGAAAACAGACACACATAAAAGAACGCACATGTCGTGAGTGAGTGAGTGAATGTTAATGTCGCACTGTTCAGCTACACGAGGGCTTTTGGCGGAGGACCACGTGAACCATGGTCAGAGTGACGTGGACGACACCTGAGTGCACCCCCTCTCTAACTACCACACCACCCAACGGGAGGACGTTTCAGCTCTCGACAGATTTAGCGTGCATCGCTGCCCTACACGGCGGGTCTTTAGTGGTACTGGGCTCGAACTCGTGACAAAGCAAGCCACGATCTGATACCTATACTATTCGGCTACCGCGGCCACGTACATGTCGTACACCAAATGATTGCATTTTCTTTCATGATTTCAATTACATATGGCAACTTATTATTTTTTTTATGTAAAGTTAATACACTTGTAAACTCAGGGTTTCACTTTTTCCTATGTTATTTTAACAGACGTTATTTTATTTTGTGCTTAGTTTTAATTTAATTATATCACGTAATATAAATTCACTATATAAAAATAAATTGCAAATTTAAGATTTTAAAAACATATATTACAGGTCCAATATACAACTGAACATGGAATAGATTGCGGAGTTACATTAAATGCTAGTGAGACTAAGGATCAGCCAGGAATAGCGTTTAGAGCCATGAACTCAAGGAAACTGCATACTTTAGTCATGTTTGGTAAGTCATTTTGCTTTGTTGATACGTACAATTATGAATATATACCTCCATACATACACTCATTGCCGTAAAATTTGCGCACCTGGAACGATTTGTCAGCACAAAACGACATTTTACATAGTCTTAGTTACATGAAGTTAGATTGGGGGTTTCTCCACTAAATGTTAGCGCGAAAGAAACTCCCTCTCTAATAATTTTGCTAGATTTTGTTTTGCTGTTTTAGTTGATGTGGAACCTTGTAACAGGCTTGCGCTTTTCTCTCGGGCCCCTAGATTTGTGGGGGAAAGGAAGAAATACTCTACATGATCCAATTAATCTGTTTATTTCCACACACACAAAGAACAAACAAAATTTCAACTAATAAAAGTAAGAGAATATCTCAATGTTAACCCTGAAAGTGGAACAACGGGAGTAAAACGCTAACGATTAAGAGACTGGCAAACTTGATCCTTACCTTAATAAAGAATCAACCTATCATATCCGATTCAATCTAATACCAAATTAATCCTAGTGAACAATCGTCACTTTAAAGTTCCCTCCTAATAAGAATCAAATCACTATAATTCGAATATTTTACCTTCAGTAGCAATCTTACCTGACTCAAGTATATCTTTTCTCATATCTCTCAAGTTAGAAAATCTCAACTAAATATTTATAGTAAGTTCATATTTAAATATCACGATTCTCTTCTTCCGAAGGGTTGGTTGTGAATAACGCGAATTGATAGCTCCAAAGATTTCCCAAGAAGATTAATTAGAAAAACGCTTATAGACCCGTCACAACCTTTCTTGGGCTTTGGAAACCTGGGACATTTTGTATAACACGCCGAATGACCATGGGACTGACAGGGGTTGTCTTGTCTAACTTCTATTTCGCATTCTTTCGTAGCATGCTCTTTACCGCATTTCAAACAACGTGGTTCAAGGTGGCAATTCGTTGCAGTATGGAAAAGGTTTATTTCAGTTACTGCATTAGGTTATTCCTCTCTCTCTCTCTCTCTCTAACGAGGAATCCCTCAACTTTAACCTACAAATAACCGAGGTAAGATAAATCGAAGATAGTTTTATTGCTTTCACTTCTCGGAAGAATTACTTGGAAAAAGGGGAGGATTGCCTTTGTTTTTTTAGAGATGAGCTGAGGGCGACTTTTTATTGTGTAACCCTGTTCTTTAAACTCGTTTTTAATCTCATCTATTTCGGTAGAAATACGACCTTTAATTACAACTTTAATCGGCGTTTCTAGTTTGGGTTTAATTATGTAGTATTCGAAGTCGTTACCCTCCGCCAACACGTGGGTGTGACTTCGATACTCTTCTACGTCGTTGGTGTAAATTTTGATGAAATCGCCTGAAATTTTATTTCTAATATTTGGGAATTTTTCGTAGAAAAATTTAATTTGCTCCATATAGTTAGATTTAATTTTAAGCAAGAACTTGGGTGGGGGGTCTGGACTTAGATATGACTTCTTTAATAGTTTCTTGACCTTTTATCGAGGAGTGGTTGCTCTTTATCCTATTCAAAGTCTGAGAAATTATTGCTCTTTTCTAAGGGTTCCTGGTATTTAATAGGAGAGTCGGGCCTATCAGGTGGTCCGTCGCCAGAAGCCCTCGTGTATCTAAGAAGTGTGACGTTAATATTCAATCAATCAATCGAGCCTATCAGTCTTCTTGAGAAAGATGAATTCTTCCGGGAATACCTTGTTTTAATTTTCCCGTTTTTGGCATTATTCCTAGATTTACTACTAGTTGAAGTTTTATCATCGTCTTTGTCATTTCTTTTAATTTCAGAATTGTTTTTAAACTCCACATTTACGGGGAGAAATGAGGTGCTGTGATCTGGAGAAGCCCGGGATAGTACAGGAGACGGTAGAGTCTTAAAGCTCACTTGCCTTTTCCTCCTTGTTCTTCTCCTTCTTCACCTCATCTTTTTGTTTGTGTTAAATTTGCAATTGTTCCTTCTTCGCTGTGTCCTTGAACTTGAATAGGGTTAGGTCATTTTCCTGTAAAATTTGGTTAAAAGTTGAGATCGGATTCACAGTATCGAGGAGTTTTTAACAGTTAACAACTTGTTGTAGCGTAGGTTGTGTTTACGTACTTACAGAAAAATCTGAATTCGGATCAAACATGTTTATTAAAAAGATAAATCAGAGGGCAAGCCCGTGGAATATAAAAGCTCAGAAAAGAGCTGCAGGGGATTTTAATATCTCTCTGCGTTGAGAAAAATCTGGTTGTTCCAAAAACACGTCTGACTTCTTCGGCATCTGACGATCCTGTTAAATACATGTAAACAAGCACTGCTTGCCTGACATACAACGCCCTCTGGTGGCGTTATGCAATTCTCAATCACGTTTAATTTCTAATCATTTACATATCTGCCTGACACGATCCTTAATGCCAAGTTTCGTAACAATCCCACTCTTCCTTCTTGGTGCGCAAACTTTTGTGGCAATGAGTGTAAATGAGAAAGCGACTCACTCACTCACCACGATATCTCCGGAACTATTTGACTATTGAAATATGAAATTTACCAAGCATGTTTCTTTTATTCAAATCCTACTATTAGCTCACTCTCTCTTTCTCTCTCACTCTCCATATATATTTATTTATTTATTTATATATATAGTAATATAAAATAGAAGTGAAGAAGTACTAGAACCTACAGTGCTAAAGCAGGAAGAAATTGGAATTCACCAGACACAACAAATGTAGATACAAAAAAGTTTTTGGACTAAGCTGGGGACATATTATGATTTCTAAAGCTGTCGCTGAATTAGGCCAGTGAATAAGGGTTAGCAATGCTTTATGGATCCAACCTTCCCCGTACAGCAGAAACTTTCGACATAATATATATATATATATTTATCTTGTTCGAATTTTCAATTGGTAATAAAATACTTACTATTCATCCAATCAAGTTCAAATAAATTTTTTAAAACTTGTAGCGGATGACACTTGATGTTAATACAGCTTTTTCAAATATTTATTCAATAATTAAATTAAATTAATCGAGGGAAAAATTTGAGATATAATTAAAATAATCTTGTATAATTCTTTTATCTTTCTCAATTTCATATTCAAAAATTATTCTAACATTTAATTAGGATGAATAGAAATAATTCGAAAACCTAGAAGAATAAAAAATAGATTTAAAACCGTGATCAGCTGGAGTATTTTCCATTTTCCACTGTAAAATGTAATAGCATACTTCGAAGAAAAAATAGTTTTGGGGCATTCTAAATGCTCGCTTCTTACATGCTTGTTTCTAAATATTTTCCAGTTCTGTCAAAAATATATATTATTATGTTGATATTTTTAGTTTGACTCCATTTATGCATTGACGCTCAAGTTCTTAAGAATTTCAGTTTTAAATTCTTTTCTCAATTAAAAACATAAATTTATTCATTTTAATGTATGAGGCGCATCCAGAAAGTATGTTTCTCGATGTTTTCCCCTTTAAAGTAATCGTAATTAGCCGTGTCAATTGCGCATGCGTAACAGATCTATGCGGATCAATCGTATACCAGCCGGACAGGTCCCATCTCGTGTCCGTAGCGTGGTAGCAGTGGTCCGAAATGGAAATCCCGCCACCTGCGAGGTTCCTGTATCGATTTGACGTATTATTTTATAATTATTTCAAGCATTTTATCCAAATAGTCATCGCAATCAAAGTGAAAAATTCCTCCTTTCAAGAATCTTGTCTTACAAGTGCCATGTTTGAATTAAGGCTCGAAGAAATTAAAGATGACAAGATTAAAGCATACTGTAAGATATGCAGCTCTCAACTGAGAGCGCATAAAAGTGACATGATTAAACACCATACTTCGATGAAGCATAATAAAAATTCTGAAATAGTCTCATTCTCGAAAAAGGAAATATAAAGAAGCTTTTTGAAAATTTCAACAAAATAACTGTATTAGAAATAAAACTTTGCTTTGTTGTTGCTTGCCATACAGCCATTCAATCTATCGATCATCTAAAGGAAATTTTTAACAAGAGTGGTGCCGGAACCTGTTTGCCAGCTTCAGAGATTTTACATTTACACAGAACTAAGTGCTCAGCTCTGATTAAGGTATCCGACTACGTTTGGTACCGTGATTTTGCAAAAGCGCGTAAATGGATAATATTTATGATATTTAGTGTCACTTAGATTAGAATACATATATACAATTGTTTTAAGGACATTATATGACAAAAAATTATTTAAATACAATATTTTGGCAAAAAATTAACTTAGAATAACCTTTTTCCAAATGTTCTCCTTTTTGTAAAATGCTTCTATTGTATTAATTTTTTTGTCTGTATTCAACTCAGACCTCTCTACAGAGGCTCAACTAAATTTTTGAAATGCATAACTCGGAGTCGGTTTATCCATTTTTTATGAAAACAGAAGGAGAAATTTTAAGAAAATACGCTGATAATTATTTCAAATGGTTGTAACTCTGAAAATAATTTGAACTTTTCAAAAATCATAGTTGAGCCTCCGTACGAGATCTGGGCTATATACAGGCAAAATATTAATACAATAAACTTACAAAAAATTACAAAATATTGTATTTAAAATTTTTGTCATAATGTCCTTAAAACAATTGTATGCATGTATTCTAATCTAAGTGACACTATATCATAAATTTTCCATCTATGCCTTTTAAATCTGGTTCCGAGTATCGAATACAAAAGTATTTCTTTTGAATTGCCGAAAGAATAAGTAGAAGAAATGAACAAGCGTCAGTTCTCCTTAATACTTTATTAATCTACAGATGTTGCATGCCGTAAAACCTTTGTTTGTGTGTTCGCTGCTGCAATGGAAAAGATAATAAAGTAGTATCTCAATTCTTAGGACTAGTAGAAGTTGTGGAATTTACAGCTGACTCGCTATATAAACATGTGACTATTTCAATAAAGTAGGAATCAACCTAGGAAACTGCTTTGCTATTGAGACTGATGGAGCATCTAATCCAGTGGTTCCCAAACTTTTTGTCTCATATATCCCTTGTCATGTTTTTCGGTTTGGGATAGACACATGCTAATTAATATAGAATTTTCGCAAATGTATCAACTTAAGTATCTTTTTGACAGCTGGTATTACTACTCCTACTTTAAAAGAATTAAATTTCTAACTGTAATGAGTATAGTGTTTAAAATTTAAAAGCACATGTTAATTAATTAAATCAAAAGTTGATTAATAAATAAAATATAAAATAACTATACAATAAACAAATGATTCTTAAGGGAGTGATGAATCTGGTGCTCTACATTATCAAATTTTCAACATTTGGTATCAATCTTGTCAGGTTTAACCTTAAATCTCCCCTGTTAGTAGTGTCTAGTTTTTTTCCCCTTCCTATCTTTTTTTCGTTTCGGAGATTGGCAACAGTTCTGAAATTCCTTCATACTAGGAAAAGCAATTAAAAATTTCCTCATGATATTCTATAATTTGGGACAAATAACATGTTTGACTTTTTAAAGTTAAAATTGCTGACATCCGTTTATAAACTTTAAGATCTTCGTTAGTGCTTGTTACGATCAGTTCCTACTGTAATGTGACATTTTTTTCTCAGTGTGACCATATGAATTCATTGCCTATTGTGGCATTACCATAGTTAAGCATTCTCGAATCTGGTTTCAAAATCTGAATAAAAGGCATTTAAATATTGAACGTAGGTTAAAACGTCCTGACAGATTGTCTGTGACAAATTGAAAAAATTCGGAACCTCCAATATTATACTTCTTTAACTTAATTCTAGAAAGAAAAGCTGAAATGGATATTGTTTTATTAAAGTTTTAACTGTCTCTTTGTTAGTGCAAATTAACCTCATTAAACTTAGTAGACAAATCTATTAAATAGGTAAAATTTGGTTTCCACTTGATTAAATTTTCTTTTAAAATTAAAGTCACGATTTGGTTTAATGAGAGCCACTAGCATAGACCCCTGTTACACCTCATGAACCCCCAAT
The DNA here is from genome assembly GCA_019973955.1 of Trichonephila inaurata madagascariensis. Classification (NCBI taxonomy): domain Eukaryota; kingdom Metazoa; phylum Arthropoda; class Arachnida; order Araneae; family Nephilidae; genus Trichonephila; species Trichonephila inaurata. The sequence continues at coordinate 129,549 of BMAV01026482.1, read as the reverse complement.
TATTTTTTTGCTGACGTGGACCCTTTGCAGGTCGTCATAGACCCCTGGCGGTCTATATAGATTACTTTGGGAATCACTGCTCTAATCTTTATGGGAAAATTCATTCATTTTTTGACTCTTATAAAGAGAGACATCCCAAATTTAATTTTAATTAAATGCATTTGTCATTCACTTCATTTAGTGAGTTCATATGCCTAGAGCACATCTGCCATCTAACTTATATTATATGATAAGAGAATCATATAACTATAGTTTCTTGGATCAGCTTTAAGGTTGTCTTCGGTTAATGTTAAAGAATAGGACCCGAATTTGGAATATTAATATGATATTCTGGCTTCACTTTCCTTTAAATGGCAGCATTTCTTATCATACTTTTCATTTCTAACAGAGTTGATTCATTTTTCCTGGTATAAGATGTATTTCGCGTTTTTTCTCCAATATCGTAATGTTAAGTGGGATATGCCTTTACGTATTAAAATGAAAAAGAAAGCATTCATAAAATATTTCGAAATTTTTAAAAACACTTTATTGTTAACAGAGGTATGAATTATAGTATTGATAATTTCCATGAAAATTTAGGCATTTTTCTGCCTAAAAATGTGCTTCGCGTTTAGTTCACGCTCTCGTACTTTTACCGAACACAACACAGCCTTAAAAAGAAAATCTTATATGGATTTATATAAGACATTAAATGATGGAAAGGATCCATTACAATTGATTCAATATTCTTCAACCTGATTTCTAGCAAGAAGCAATTGCATTAAAAGAATCCTTAACAACTGGGTTTCCTTAAAGCTTTATTTTCAGCTTGCTCCCCCGGTGTGTGACTAGAATCTTGCAAGAGAGCATTCTCTTGCAAGACATTTGCTTGAGGAATGCTTGCAAGACATTTGCTTGAGGAATACTTGCAAGACATTTGCTTGAAGAATACTTGCAAGACTCTTGCAAGCTTTCTTTACAGAATGTATTCGGTTCCGGTAAATGTGTTACATCTCACATTTATTTTGCCAATTTTAGCATTTGAGCAGATAAATTTGCTCTTTCAAAATGATCATGCTGAACTTTGCAAATCGCTGGAAGAATTAGAAGATTTCATCCTTACTCTTCTAAGAAGAAGAATTTACCTTAAATGTGTGTGAATCTCGAAGTTGACATGAGCTTAACAATCATTTACTTGCCGTTTGAAGAAATTGATTTGGATATGTCTTTTTGAATAAACGGACAAGCAAAAGTAAATTAATTTCTGCAGAATCAATAAAAGAAATAAATCAAAGATGCCATAATTTTCTCAAGACTTCTTTTGAGCAACTTTTAAGCCGAATCCCTTCGAATTACGTAAGTTTAAAAAAGATAAAGAATTTTTTCCCTGATACTTTTAAAATTCAAATTGTCCATCTTTTTCTGATCTGCCTTTAGAATTAACAAGCCAAAATCTAAATTGGGTGTTCTGGAGACTCTTAATATATAGTTGAAAGAAGTTTTTCCTTCCGAATCTGAGCTTTTTAATGAGGGAGCATTATTTTGGTGTCACATTTTTAATATAAAAGATGCAGTTGTGAATCAATTTTCAAGAGATTTAGTAAAATTTGCTTTAAAGCTTTACAACCTACGAATAAGTAATGCCACTGTGGAAAGAGTTTTTACCAGAGTGACGTCAACAAAGACAAAATTAAGGAATTGAATGTGACTCGAACTGTTAGATTCAATTCCCAGAATCAAAATGGCTTTGGAAGAACGAGGGACTAACTGTGTTGATTTCATTCCATCGCCACAAATGATTCAATATAATTCAGAAATTTATAAAAAAAAAAAAAACACAGCAGATCACGATACTGAGAAGGAAGAATGTGAATGTATTTTAAATGAATTAAATAATGAAATCAATTTTAACATATTTTTAAAACAATTTGATAAAATTAAAAAATTGTAAGTATCTCGCTTTCGCGCCTAGAGATGTGGGAGAAAAGGAAGGAAGACTAACCCTATTCAAAATTACTTAGATTATTTGTTACACAAACAACAACACCAGTTCGATGTATTAAAACTAAGAGATGCACCCAATTAAAGCAATATGTAAACAATTAACGAGGTATGAGAAGATTTTAATTACCAGTAACACTGTGACGGGTTCACACGTCTTTTCATTAACATGTCCTTTGGGGTTCTTTTGGGCCAAGATTAATGGAAACTCTTTTCCAACCCAAACCCAAGAAGTGAAACGTGAAGGAAAGATGCAAATTACATAGCTTTTAAAGATCAGAAGTTTCAGTAAATGGTATGGCAATTTAAGGAATGTTATGTTAGAAAGTGATACAATCGTAAAGTGACAGCCAACTGAGATTATCCCGAAGATAGAGCCATTAGGTCAAGGTGCATACCTTTTGCACTCAGTAAAGCAAACTTACTTAGTATCGGATCAACGATTGAATTAAGGAAGGATTGACTATTTAATATTAGGACTTGCGATAGTATTGGAATTGAGATTAGGCGGTTAGATATTGATGGTGGTCCGAGTTAGGTTATTTCGGTATTACTTGTATTGTGTGTTTGTTCATCGTAGATTCTCTCATATATAATTATTATCTAATCTGTTAAAAGCTTAAGTTCTAGATCTTAATAAAGTCATATTAAGATTATGGAAACTTCTAGTTCATCATTTATTCCTACACCTCTAGCTCACGCAGATAATCTAAGAGAAGGGCACCCTAGGGGCACCCTTTCACAGCCCTCTTACTTCAATTCAAGAACACTACCTTCCTAATATCTAATCTATATTCAGTCTCCAGTGACAAATCGTCACCTTAATTATTATAACTATCAAATACTAAAAATCTATGTTACACTTTAAATTTGATTAATCACTTCTCCCCTAACCTATATCTTTCTCCTACTAACTTGAAACCCTAGACTTTATATAGTAGACTTAATTTACATGTTCACGTTCTCTTCTTCAGTTGGAACGTTCTAATAAAATAGTTTTCAAGGACCAAAGATTACTAAAGAGGATTTGTTAGTGAGAAGGTCGCAGATTGAGCTGTCACAAATTATATTTATGAATTGTAAGTGAAAATCAATTCGCTACTTTTTTATACTTTTTCCCATTCTCTTTGCTACTTTGCTGCATAAGTTTTTGGCAACTCTGGGTGCGCAGAGCGTGCACCGCACACGGGCAGCCAAAAGAAGGGGCGGTCACAGACCACATGTAGTTCTAGCAATCGAGCAAATTTTTTTACGAATTTTTCAAAATAAAATTTATAATAAGTCAGGTAAATATGCTGAATTTTAAATAGTTATTGAAAAATCGAAATGAATCCCGATCTCACAATAGCATAGCATAGTTTTAAAAAAATAGAATGTTAAGGTGTAGTCTGTTGGTTCATTGTCCAATAATGTCTACTCTTTACACACATGTCTCATTTATTAACAAAATTGATGGCAGAGCCGGCCATATCGCGATAGAAATAGTTTTTACTTCCCTAGCTTCGACACCGGAGGTGCACTCTGGAACGATGCTTAAACAATGGGGTTGAGAAAGTTGGTTTCGCTAAAATATCTAACATGGTTAATATTACCTTAGAAATCTTTAAATTCAATATGCATATAGAGAAATTAAACGTTTGCGGTGTAATAATAGCCTTACAATGCAGAAAAACAAAATGAAGGGAATAAGTAATTTTTGTGCCTATTTGCATTATTTACAAATATTTTTTTACTTTTTATTCTTATAGTGTTAGCTGAGTTTATAACATCAACGTTAAATATTCGTCAAAATATAAAAAAAATTCTTTAGTACATGAGTACATTTTTTTCTAGAGTGTCGGCCACCCGACACTCTAGAATCAGTCCTGCTCATTGAATCATAAATCACTCAAAGTTCTCGTTAAGATTCTAAATTCCTACAAACACAAAAATTGTGTCAGTATTAGGATTAGTTATAAGAGCTTAATCCGTAAACTTCATTTAATATGTTTGCAGCTATCCATCTTATTCATAAGAATAAATGAAAGGATTCAGACACCATCCATAGAACTTCTTTAAATAATGTACGATTCCAACTTCTCATTATAGACCCGGATACTCCGAAACCTGCGAGTCCTTATCTTGCTAATTATCGAAACTGGGTCGTTGAAGATATTCCAGGAGATAAATTTTATAAGGGATACGTAGTTTCTTCTTTTGCACCTCCAAATCCTCCGTTCGGTTCAGGTAAGCTCTACTTTTAATAAAAGCAATGAAATAAATTTTAGAAATAAAATCTCAAATTCTATAAATTCTGTTTATATATATATATATAGTCTTATTCTCTACAAACAAGAGATAACATCCGACAATCACATTCGAAAAACACATAGACAGTAGGAAAATGACACAATGAAGGACATATGAGCAACCGAAATTAAACATTAACAATATATAAATTGATAAATGCCTTATATATGTGAGATATTTTATTTGAGTAAATAAGAAACATTAATAATATATATAACATAATACACTCTCTTTTTAAAGTTTTTATTCTAGTTTAGAAAACTAACAGGCCATAGCATATATTTATCGATACATCTTAACAGGGATTCAACACATACAGTATTTCATGGCTTAGTTTCTAGAATTCAAACCAAATGCTTCCTTTTATATGTCCAACTATTATTCTAAATCAAAATTGGAGACTTATCAAATATCATGCCAGCCTAATATCTTATTAGAGATTTCATGATCATTTTCTTATTTTATCTTTTTTAAGTCGTTTAGTTTCTACTCATTCTTTCTCATTTTTTTTCAGAAAGTTGGATGTCTTATTGTATTGTGTCGGACATCTTGTTATTGGGCAACATTTCTGAAACTATTGTTTTAGTTATAGTAATGAGTTTTTTGTGACTGAGATGGGGATTTTTTTCATACATGCATCTTAGCCTTTTTTATAACACTAGCTACAAATTTTTATAATTGGGTGTCTTAGACTCTTCATAGGGATTGCACTAGAGTGCACCTTTAAAAACATTGCATCATCGTCAAATATTAGAATGGTATCGTGTAAGGTTGACACACAGATCGTCGAAGAACATCGAGTGGTTTTCACCTAGAAGTTCCTTTTTTTTTATGTAAACGAAGACCTTTTAAGTGTGTAAAAGCAACATGATCAGCGCCAAGACCCACGATTCATTACACAAAGCTCCATATTTGAAAGCCATGTTGTGATGGTGGAGACACTATAGAATATGATGCTCAGGCATCTTGGGTTTTGATTGACCAGCTTTCGTACATGCACATTCCTGTTGCCAGTTTCAGCCCCATTTCCAACGAGACAAAACTCAAGCACATATCGCTGCCTCTCTAGAGCTTATCGTGTCATTAAAGCTGTTAAAGCTGTTGTTAGCAGCAATGAAATATATTTTAGTATTATTATCAGCTCATTTTCAAAATTTTATCAATAAATAACTGTGCTAGTATGCAAGGGATTTTATGCACTACAAGAGACATTCCTTGCTAATATGACTCTCAATACATTCTACTCTGGTCTACTTATGATTAATTTTGTATTTTTAAATAACTTTTGAACCTGATACATATATAACATGACTAGGATTAATTCTAAGTTGACGTGTAGTGATTAATAGGAATGATGAAAAGTGCAGACCTTTATTATAAGACAGTTTATTCTAGGATTCCATATTTCACATTCTGTACCCCCTAAGCCTATTTTAAGCGTCGGTCGAGAGAGGAATGCCGTTCATCCACGTGGTTGAAGTTAGTCAGCGGAAGTCAAAGTCAAAGTACTTATGCGAGAGGTAGGTTGAGTAGTCCTCGTCAGGAAGTTTACCCTGACAGACATATAAAGGGCTGGGTATTCATCACATATTTATAAACATGTTTGATTTTTTCCATGAAAAAATATGTAAAAATTCAATATTTTTGATATTTTTTTTATATAATAACATGTAACGTGGTTGATTACCTTTCAAATTTAACTTGAATTTTGGTTTTTATAAATAAACCTTATTTTCAATAACTTCCTTTAAAAAGTTTGATATTAAAATGCATTTAAATTTAACTTGGTCAAACTTCATATTATTAGTTTTTAAATAAAATTATAAGTATAGAAGAATTTCTACTTTTCATCTTCACTTTTATTTTATTTACAGAGCCTCACAGAATCATCTTTCTGATTTATCAGCAACCTAGAGATGATAAGTTGCAAGAGTCATTTGATGATACAAAAAGAACAAATTTCCAAGTAGATGCTTTTGTTCGAAAACGGAACCTTATTGGACCTATAGCAGGAACTTTTATGTATGTTCGCTACTAAGATAAAAATGAAATACAAAAAAAATTTCACCAATTTATAAAATTTCAAACTTTAAACAATTTAAGAGTTCACTACTGAAAGACCAAATTCGTTATCATAGATGTAAAAACTAATTTTCCCATGCAATTTCTTAATTTTTCTCGATTTCTGGATAAATAATTATGCGATTGAAATAGTTGAATAAATTTTCTTATAAATTGCTTATATTATTAATTTTTTATAGTTGTGTTTAAAATGTATATATTTATGCGTAAGTTATGTAATTCATATTTTTTGATGTGTGAACAATTGAATGCGGGATAAACAACTCATAACACAGCGCGATGAAATATACAGTTGTTATAGATTTGTAGATATCTACACTATAAAAATTCGTAGGTAAGCAAACGAATCTATGTATGCATGTGAGGCTATCTTCTCACAAACCGCTGTACGCAAAAATGCACCCAAGTTACCAAAAAAATTTTGAATGATTCAAGAAAGCCAGTGTGTGTGTGTGTGTGTGTGTGTGTGTGTGTGTGTGTGTGTGTGTGTGTGTGTGTGTGTGTGTGTGTGTGTGTGTGTGTGTGTGTGTGTGTGTGTGTGTGTGTGTGTGGAGAGAGAGAGATCCTTTTTATTACGATAATGCATTTAGTTGAACAGATATTAATATAAAAACCTTAAACTACATAATTGATTCCCTCCTGTGTGCTGTTTATTCCACTAATGATCCTAGAGAGAGAGAAGAACAAGAAGTATAGGAATTTTTGGCATTTTCCACGTTTTGAAAAAGGCAATCTAATATTTTGTATCAAAATCAGACAAAAAATATTTACAGACCTGGAAAGATCATTTATTTTAACACGATACGGTATAATTTTTTTTTTTACAAAATAATTAACTTTTGCATTTTTTACGATTTTTTTCTATAATGAATCAATAAATTGATGCGTTTTTATTAAAAGAATTTTTTAATCGTTTTCTGTATAAATTTCTTATTATTGTAATGAATCGAAACTGTACTAAAAAAGATCTGGATATGTATGCACTTTTAGAATCAATGATTTAAAAAATGAAATGCCTGAAATTGTTTTTTTTTTTTACGATTTTTCAAAAATGACTTCAAAAAATTCTAATTAAATAATTAATAAATTTGTCATTTATAAAAATAATCACGCAAACCTCTTTTTTTTCGCGTTTCAAACGTTATTATCCATGTTCTCTCCAAAAATTGAAAAATTGCTTAAAAATCACAGATTTTAAAAAGTTTTTGTGTTTTTCGTCAAATACCCTTTTTACAATAATTCATTCACGCAAGTTTTTTTTTTTTTTTTTTACCATTTTGTTAAAAATTACCGTTGTTTGTTATCGATGTGGGAAATCTGGAAGGCATAACTTAAAAATTAAATCCTAAAAAAATTAAAACTTTGAAAAAATTCACGTTTTGCCTACTAGCGTCGAAAACCAGTTCTCGAGCCAAACGACACTTCATGCCTTAGCTCCTTTGACTTTGAAGTTGAAACGGAGTATAGTAAAATTCCCAAAAATAATTATAGAATTTTATAATTTTGAGAATTTTCATTTTTCTGTCTTTTTTCATACATAATATATTGGGTTTTTTTTATTAAAAAAAAGTGCAGTTTCGTTTCCCCGTGCCTTAAAAAATGCAATGAAAAAGTCTCTAAAATTGCAAAATTCCACCAATAATTCATTGTGGTAAACCTACCACGAATTCAAGATTTTGAGTGCTTACAGTGCATGCGCGGAAAAATGAATTCGGCAACCTTACTAACCCCTCCCCTTTTTTGACACTTACGCTTTTTTTCTTGCAGTTGTCAATAAACTAGACTTTTGTTTCAATGCTATTTCTTGACCAAACGGTATGTCACGATTAATTGGAAAATGAACAATTCTAATCAGTTTTATAATTTCAAATCCCAAGGAGAAAATTATAGTTAAATTAATGAATATATATTAGTTTTGTATAAAATATATTTTTTTGCGTCAGAAACGTGTTTAAATAATGTACTGAAACACAGTGGAATAAAAAACCTTAAAAATATAATAAGATACTATATATACACAATTTTGTTATCTTGACCAAACGGTATGTCAGGATTAATTGGAAAATGAACAATTCTAATCAGTTTTATAATTTCAAATCCCAAGGAGATAATTATAGTTAAATGAATGAATATATATTAGTTTTGTATAAAATATATTTTTTGCGTCAGAAACGTGTTTAAATAATGTACTGAAACACAGTGGAATAAAAAAACCTTAAAAATATAATAAGATACTATATATATACACAATTTTGTTATCTTGACCAAACGGTATGTCACGATTAATTGGAAAATGAACAATTCTAATTAGTTTTATAATTTCAAATCCCAAGGAGAAAATTATAGTTAAATGAATGAATATATATTAGTTTTGTATAAAATATATTTTTTGCGTCAGAAACGTGTTTAAATAATGTACTGAAACACAGTGGAATAAAAAACCTTAAAAATATAATAAGATACTACACAATTTTGTTATCAGATAGTTTTATTTTCTTTTTGAATGTTTTTTTCAGTGAATGTGTAGACAAATTTCTAGGCTTCCTCCTCCCCCATATAATGGCGGATTATATATATATATATATAGAGAGAGAGAGAGATAATATATATAAATACTTATACATATATTTAAAACCTCCAGCAAAAAGCAATCGTTTCAGTTTCAATAGCTAACGGTAAGATTTCTTTTATTAATTATTTATCAGCAATGGATTTAAATTAATATACTTATTTAAAAACTAAAGGAATATTTTCTATCACTTTATTATTAAATTAATTATTTAATAATAAAATAGTACATTGTCTAGCACACGTGTAAAGGTCTGACCAATGAGTCTAAGGGTGTGGGAGAGACGCAAGGAAGACTAGCTTCATTCAAAGTAACTCAATTTATTCACAGTAGCAACAACAACACAAATTCAAGCAACCAAAGTTGAGATGCACCCAATTATCAAATATGGAAAGCAATTAACGAGGTATGCAAGATACGAGAAGACATTAAATAATTAGACACTTACGTCTAGTCAACAGCTTCTACTTCTTATCCACCTAATCTAGTTTAATTCTTGGTTAACAGATCGTGTCAACTTAAATATTACAACTATCAGCAACTCAGTATCTACGCCTCACTTCAAGTTTATTCCCCCCGTTAAAGTCTCCCTATCTCTTTTTCTAACGTAAACGTTTTTCAATTTTTATATAAAAATCTTAATTTGCATGGTCACTTTTCCCTTCGAGAAAAGCATAATACAAAAATTTTTTAAGGCCCCAAAATTTTTTTTCCAAAGAGGATTATTTTTAAAAGGAACGGATGCCCCGTCACACCAAAAAAGTGCCGGTGTGGGAAAAGGCAAATTCCAATGGGGACACTCGGCAAACGGTGCTGGGTTAAACGGTGAGAAAAGAAACCCGTCCGGCCGATAAAGAAGTAGGAGAAATTTCGAAAAAGGGAATTTTAATGGTATACTAATATGAAAATAGCACCCATCGTGCTGATATTGAGAGGGGAAGGGAAAATGTTTACAGTGAAAAAAGCCCGTGCAAAGCCTGCCTACCCGAGAGATTCCGAATCCATTTTATTACTTTAAATTCTAAGAAGGCAATTATTGTTTTATATATATAAAATAGTGAATGCGAGCTTAGTTTTTTTATAATATATCACAACTGAAAATGATTTTGAAAAAATGACTTACTCAAAAACATTAAAAATATAAGAAAATATAGAATATGATTTTGATTTTTAATCTTTTTTTATGCAGTGAATGCAAACAAAATTTCTAAGGTTTTTTTCTTCAGTTGTTCTTTTTTTTTTTAGTTACATATTTTTAATCCTACATCAATCATCTAGAAATAAGCAGTTGCTTCACTGGCTAACGGTAGAAACTTTTATTTTATTATTTAACGAAAATGGATATAAATTAATAGTTCTCAAAAAAAAAAAAAAAACAGTATTGTTTTCTGTTATCCATTACTAAATTTTTAATAATAAAATCGCACATCCCTTACTTCACGTTTTGTAAGTTATTAATCGAAAGTAGAAATTTGAAGAAAGCTCTTATCACAGGTTGGGAGAGAGAGAGAACGAAAAAGAATTTTTTTTTTCAAAAATTCGGTACAATACCGAGCAAAACGGATAGAAAAAAAATCTGCCTGCCAAGAAAAATCAGTGGAAGAAATTTTGGAAAAGATATTTTAATCCATAAATATAAAAAAACTCTCAATTTTTATAACTAATCAGAAATGCTGCCGTCGAGGGGGTGGGGGAAAATTTTTGGGGTAAATTTAAACACTCGGAAGAAACTCGTGCAACGCCGAAGGGGTAACATACCTGTTGTGAATTCATCAGCCAATGTTGACTTTCCAGACTATAAATTATATTATTTCCAAGTATGATTTTAATTGTCTTATTGCTTAGGTAAAATGTTTATTTCCCATTTATGTAATAATTGTTTATTGATAAGTCCAAAAGATGGCACTGACTGTTTTTGAGATTTGTATATAGGAAGAGGCAGAGAATTTGTTTGTTAGTTCTTTTGATTTTTTTTAGTATGTGAAGTCTCTGTTTATGTTGTTAATAAAGATTAAAAGTAAAAGGTCTTGTGATTCTTTTTTGTACTACTCGGGTAAGTGGTCTCTCTTCTTCGCGGATTCGAGTGAGTGAGGGTGTACTTGCATTTTGGAACCTGCACCAGTGTCGGGTAGACATTTTAATAGGGGGGGTTTTTTTGGGTCAAAATTTTAAACGAAATGTGTCAACAATACCCTTTACGATGGGGAAAAGGGGAAAAATATTTAAAAAAGGAAAATTTTAATAATAAAAAAAAAAAAAATACATTGAATTTTTTGGTGGGAAAGGGGTTGGAGAAAGATATTAAATATTAATGATGCATGTTCAGAAAATTTTTCCTTTAATTAAAACGATTTCCACATCTCATAAAATATAAAAGGGAAATTTAATGTTGCTTTTTTACTAGATAAAAAAAATGGGGTACATTGTAACAGATTTCTACAGAAAAGGGAAGCAATATGGAATGAAAAAAGGGTCCAAACGACAAAAAAATTTAAACGTTAAATTAGTTCTCTTCAGTTCAGGGGACATATCCCCCCCCGTGAACAGGGTGAACCTCAGGAATCTTTTGATATTTAAAAAACAGACCAGAACGAGTTCCCTATTTATCAGGAGGTTCAGAAAAACTCACTCAAGTTTGAAGACGCTAAAAAGCCCCGTAGAGAGTGATGCGGAGTAGCTGACACAGTTGATGGTGAAGTGCTTGTGGGTTAAAAATTTATCTACTAAAGTTTGCTTAGAAGGATCAGGATCAGCGAAGAAACAGGATTTCAATCTATCAATAAAAACTTTCAAAAATCCTTTAATCGATGCAAAATACTTTTGCATAGCTTAAAGGGAGGGTATGGTCCTTCGTAAAGTGATTTTATTGAAAGAAAAGGAATCAGTAGGACAAAAACCTGGAACGTTTCAAGATTATTGAAAATGAATGATTTCTGTTTTGTATGATGAGCTGGTAAAACAGGACGTAGGTCGGCGAAAGTATTACGCAGCTGTTGTACAAAACTGGATGGAGATGCAAGTTTTAAGTCATGTAGGAAATCACCAGGTAAATGTAAATTTTCTCCAAAGACCAATTCAGCTGATGTAGCTTTCAAATCTTCATGAATTGATGTACGCAATCCAAGGAGGATAGTGGGTAGGGATTGGTACAAATCCCTGGTAGGCACATAATGGCGGCATTTGGTGCAATCCATCTCTTTGAAAACCCCCTTAGCCTGAGGATGGTAGGCTGTTATGCGCTTGCGCTTGAAGCCTAATAATTTGGAGAGTTCATAGAACAGTTCTGATTCAAACTGAGTACCTTGATCAGTAACTATATAAGGCGGTGAACCAAATCCAGCCACGATAAACTGCAGTTGCTGTTGTTTCGGCGCGAATGTCCATGACTGTTAAAGCTTCAGGCCATCTGGTGAAACGATCTACTATAGTGACGCAATATCGATATCCTGACGCTATAGGTAATGGTCCAATTATGTCAAGATGAATTTCAGCAAAGCGTTTGCTGACTAGTGGAAATGTACCAATTTGACTGGGGGAATGTCTAGATACTTTACATTTCCGGCATTGAATGCAGCCTCGAGACCATGACGTAACGTCGCGTCTCAAATTTGGCCAGAAAGTTTCTTTGAAATTAAATTGACAGAGCTTCGAATACCAGGATGAGATGTTCTGTGGTAGCATTCAAAGATTTATCTGCGAAAAGCTTCAGGAATGTAAGGGCAAGGTTGACCAGTAGAAACTTCACAGGTGATCATGTACTCCGATCCGATGAAATGGTAGTTTATCAAAATTCCCATTGTAATTGCTAAGAGAAATGAGTTTGGTGAGTTCCTGATCCCTGTCTTGAGCTGTTGCTATTGCTGCATAATAAATTGGTGGTGGTAAATATATCTCATCGATTCTTGATAAAGCATCAGCCAAGAGGTTGTTTTTGCCTGATATAGTTCGTATTGTAGTTATGTATTGGCTAATGAAGTCAACATGTCGTACCTGTCGAGGTGAGGCATTGTTCGACGGTAGATTGAAATCAAAAATCGGTGACTTATGGTCCGTGTATATAGTGAACTCACGACCTTCTAAATGGTACTGAAAAAGTTTAACTGCAGAATATATAGCAAACAGTTCTCTGTCGTATGTAATGTACCTCTTCTGTGTAAGGGTCAGTCGCATAGAGAAAAATGCTAAAGGTTGCCAGTGGTTACTATCATATTGTTGCAGAACTCCATCAACGGCGTGGTCAGAAACATAGGCCATGATTGCTAAATGAGCGTTACTCAAAGGATGTGATAATGTAGTTGATTCAGATAATTGCTCTTTACAGTATTCAAAGGCTTTTATTGAATCTTGATCCCAGTTGTAACGGACTCGTCGCGTTTTCCACTAAAGACTCCTATTGGGTTCTTTGGGGTCGAAAAAGGCAAATTCTTTCCAACTCATCCAGAAGTGAAGCGTGATTATGCAAATTAGAAACCTTTTAAATATAGCAGAAGTTTAACGTAAGCGGTGACCTATTGGGAAGTGATTATGCTAGTCTGAGTTTAAGCGCGTAAACTGAAGGAAGAGAAGGAAGCCGTCATTTGAGTGTGAAACTATCCGTGACAGAGCGATCAAGGTGGATACTATTCCACGCAAGATAAACAAAAGATATTTAGGATCAGAGAGGATTGTGGTTAAACAAGATATTAAGGTAGGATAATTCTAGTATCTATTATGAACTGTGTATAGACTAAGATTAGGAATAGACGGAAAAGTTAAATATAGTGGTTAAGATCACGCTTACTTGGTAATACGTATTGTGTGCTTTCTCACCTCAGATCCGCTAAGTTAAAATATGAATATTATCATTGTTAGTGTTTAAGTTAAGATCTTAATAAAGACATTTTAAGATCATGGCAGCGCCTGGTTCTTTATTCACTCCCACACCCCTAGGTCAAGAAGATAACTTACAAGTAAAGCATCGCCCATGGGCGAATACCTTACACAGCCAATAGATTTATTTTCGTTTTTCTTAATCCCAACTAGAAAGTCGTGTAATTTTATTTGATGTTTAGCTACATTTGGAAGAAAGCGTCGATAAAAGCTCAGCATCCCAAGGAATCATCTTCTCAGCTGCTTAGTTGTACTTGGTCTGTTGAAATCGAGAATGGTTTGAATTCGTTCTGTGGTTGGACGGATGCCATTTACAGAAACATGTCGCCCTAAGAATTCGACTCCAGGTTTAGCAAAAATGCATTTTGAAATTTTCAGAACAAGTCCATTTTCTTCAAGGCGTCAAAAAATTTCTTTGTCATCAAATGTCAATCAAATCCCTGAACATGTTCATTCTTATTTTTTTTATTTCAGACGAAAACATTTTCAGAGCAAAGTGTGCAAGCAAACACGATGCACGTTCAAATAATCTTGAAGAATGCTGTGAACATTTCCATATGAAATTCCAAGTTCAGAGGCAAGAGCATCAATGGTTATTCGTCTGTCTGCACACATGATTTCTCGAATACACTCAACATTCTTATCTGTGGTAGAAGAAGAGCTCCCAGTCGTCACGTTGGTCGTCTTCTATGTTTGTGCTACCTTCACGAAGACGCTTATGCCACTAGTACACAGCCATTTCTTTCATGACATCGCTTCCTTTTGTTTTCTTCAGCCTCTCTAGAGTCTCAGAAGGTGATTTCTCGAGAGAAACGAAAAATGTAGAATTTTATGTTTGCACGCTATTCCAAAAACGACATTTTAAAAATCGACGGATGAAAATTTCGCTTTGTTTAAAATGATCTGCAGATAACGTGGACAGCATCAGAAATGAATTCCAGATAGCTGTGTGTTTTCCTTAGTAGTGCTACCAACCTCTAAAGATATATATATTTCCCCTCCAACGTACACCTGTGAGAATGACACAGATCTGGGAACTTTTATACTACAGTTGTATATGGACGATAAAGAAGTAATAAAATTATAAGTGATATTATGCAATAATAAAAATAGATTAATTAGAAATTCTTTCAAAAAGAGATTCGTGGGAATTGCTGAGAAAAATTTAGAAAATTATTATTTTATGCCTTAATTGAAGCTTTCTAAGATAGAAAATAAAATTAATTATGTGTATTGTATCCAAATAAGCCGTTAAAAAGAATGAGGTAGAATTTTTTGATCCAGTACATAAAGATGATTTACCTCTTTATCATAATGATGATCTAAGACTATTAGAAAGTACCCCCAAAACTTTTTTTTTACATTACGCCCACCAACGTCTCTCGGACATAAGGCGTCTTGCAGTCCGATATAAAGCAGATGCCGCTCTAGCAGAGAGGAGAATTCCACAGTTGTTTTGCGAGAGAACATGAAGTAGAGCGGGGCAATTGGATAGATGCTCCCCAGTCATTGACCCGGATTTACAGAGAAGGCAGAGCTGTGAATCAACCAAGCCAATCTTAAACAGATGGGCTTGCAGGTAATCATGTCCGGTGATAACTGAAACATGCCACACCCTCCACCCTAGGTAGGGCAGAAAGCTGAGCAGGTCTTTGGCCATCGAGCAGACAAGACCAAGATTTGCCAACAGCCAGGTCTGTAAGAGTGGAAAATTCTCTTCTGTCGAAATTTGTGCCTGAGAAGTCGCTTGGCGTTTCGAAGAGGCATCGGAAGGCAAAGTGGATGCAACGTCACAGCCTCTTTGGCCAACTTGTAGGCTTGTTCATTTCAATGAATGCCGCAATGAGATGGGATCCATTGGAGAACGACCTCTCTTCCGGTGCAAGGAAATGAGTTGATAAATTGTTTGCACTCGAACTCAAGTTTTCATGGGAATAGATTGTAGCCAGATACGGTCTTAATTTCGGCTTGAGAATCTATGAATATTACAATATTTTGGCCAGGAGTAGCACTAATCGCTCTAAAAGTCATAAATATTGCATAAATCTCACCATCAAAATTGTCTGACCAGGCACTAAGAGGTCCTTTAAGATTAAGAGTTGGAGAAAGCACCAGCTCTCCAGCCCTACCAAAGGAAGCTGTGGCAGAGCCATCAGTAAATACGTGTAACCGGATATCTTTCATGAATAGTAGCCAGAGCTGCAGACCTTAGCTCAGCCAGGAGGGAATTATGCTTATGAACAGGCAGGACCAAATCCAGATTAGCAGAAGTATATCTCAAATGACCCGGGAAGGTAGTCGGTTTAAAGAGGGGAAGTCTATTATCGGAAACACCAAAAACAGAGAGAGGAAATCACTGATCCATTTAAAGAGACGGCCGGAAACATTCATGTGTAAAAGCTTTTTGACCCCCTCTAGTCCTGCAGGCTGCCTCATCGTGGCGAGAGGGTGTTCCTGGGCGGAACGGGTGAAGTACGTCGGAAGAGTATTCTCCTGGTAGGGTCACCCTAGGCGTAAAGGCCGTTCCACTATGCTCAGCTAAAGCCTGTAGGTAAAGGAGCTAAGTCAGTCTTCTGCCCATGGGTGCTCCGGGTACTTGGTACCTTTAGAAGCTGCTATTCCCCTTCTTCATGAGATAATGGTTCCCATAGGGAGTCATACAGCATCCTCTGTCGCACTGCTTAAAAAGAGACGCGCTCGAGGTTTAGAAAGAGGGCCTCGTTTGAAAAATAGGTGTCAGTCTCCAAAAAAGAATCGTTCTTTAAAAATATTGCAATGCAATATTAACGGTCTAACTACTGCAGCCACAAAAGTTAAACTCGACGGACTACTAGAACTGGCTGAATCTAATAAAGTTCAGATCATTGCTCTACAGGAAACGAAACTCAAAGATACTTCTAAAAAGGGTATAATATCTTTCGAACTGATAGAAACACTGGAGGGCCTGGCCTTTCTTGTCGGACAACTTCCGTATCAAAGCATAGAGATTCCACAGTCAAGTAATCCAATACTTGAAATCCAAGGTATTTCGTTCCTTGAGAGGAAAAATTTTCAAAGTCTTTAACTCTCACATTCCTCCTGACTCCTCAAGTTTGCCCGACAGCCTGCTCCACTGGTCTGATGACTGTACCCTTTTCCTCGGTGATCTGAACGCAAAACACCATAACTGGAGTTGTTCAAATAGTAATCCAAGAGGAAATGAACTGTTTAACATCGTGGATGATAGGAGCTTCATGCTTCACAATGATGGTTCAACCACACACTCCTCTCATAGCTATCATACCAAGGAAGATTTGGACATCTCCATCATCAGTCCAGATATTTACCCTCACTGTAGATGGACAGTTTTAGATAACATTGGTAGTGATCCCTATCCTATCCTTATTCAAATAGACATTTTTCAAAATGTCCCTGTGAATCGAAGAAAATATTGGAATTTCAGGAGAGCTGATTGGAAGAAGTACGAAGACCTCACAAATTCTGGAGTGCATGCTACCCCTTTAACTAATAACATCAACAGTAATTGGATTAATTTTGTTGATGGAATACTGGGAGCAGCAAAGCAGTTGGTCCCTCCGGGTACAGTAAAAAAGTACACTCCTTACTTCTCTCACAATTCTGATATCTTGAAACCCCTTTTGTGGATAAGAGAAAAGAATTGTCGAATCTCTCATCCATCACTAACACGGCATCAAACAGAGCTGAATTAAATAGAGCCAATGCAGAGATTAAACGAAAGTATGCCCTTTTAAGAAGGCCAAGATGGAGCGAATTATGTGCTCCCTTTTGACCTAAAACCCCCGACTCCAAAATGTGGAAACTGGTTAAAAATATTGACAAAAACAACCCCAATCTGAGGTTTTAAACAGATACTGGGCCCAGAGGGGAAATTTCCCCACAGTGATAAAGGAGAGATTTTTTGGGCGAATACTACAAGACTGCCCAAAACAAAATCATTGAGCGCAGGGCAAGAAATCTAGCTCACGGACACCGTAACACGAGGACGAGTGATCCCTTATTTGGAGATCCTGCAAGAATTGGGAACAGCCATCAGAGATTTGAATTTTTCGAAGTCTCATGGCCCTGATGGCATTTACAAAATTTACGATTTGGGAGAAACCAAACTGAGATTGCTTTTTACATCATCAATTTTCTTGGGGGGGGGGTTGTCTTCCCGTTTAAAAGGAAACATCCTTCCCATTGGAAACCCCAAAAAAGAACTTCATCTGAAAAATTACAGGTCTTTCCCCCTTTAAAAAGATTCCATGTAAAATTATGGGGAAAAAAATTTTCTCACCGACTACTTTTCATCTCACTTTAAAACTTTGCCAAAAGAACAGTTTGCCACCGGAGGGGGAAACAATACTATTGATCAAGTCCTATATCTTGGTCAAAGAATCGAATTCCCTTTAAAACCCCCCTACCATACTGTTGCAGCATTTTTTGATATCTAAAAACTTTCGACGGTCTGGTGGAATTTACTCATTATAAAATTCATGAAAAATTTTGGAATTAAGGAAAGGCCCCCTCTTTGGATTACGTTTTCCCTAAGAGATCCATTCGGGTCGAAAGGGAAACCCTTTATCTAGCTGGTACAGAGCACGTCAAGGTGTCCCTCAGGGTTCTGTCCTCAGCCCGATGCTATTTTTTTTGTGTGGGGGGGATAGAAAAGATCATTCCGGGAGGTGTGATATTGGGGTTGCGTTCATTCCGTGGTGTTCTAGCTATGGTGAACCATATTGTGAATCAACTTAACCCTCAACATTAACTGAAGTGTGGAATCTTGAAAAACGACCACAAATTGATCTTCACAATGTTCAAAATCATATGTCAGTTTCTTCACCATCAAAAAGCATTTGTACTGTAAAACCCAAGTTGTCTTTCACACAACCAGCCTCTATCCAGAAAAAACACCCCCAATAGCTTCGCTTGACCGGGAAATCGAGAAAGGGACATTCAAAATTTTCAACAAGGCGGAAAGAGACTGAATATTTTAAGCTTCTCAGGCAGGAATGGAACGCCGATGCCAAAACACTCAGGACAAAATATATTATGATTGGGCCTATCAATATGGGTTTCTGTCTTTTCCGCCCACCCAACATCCTTTAATTAAAAGAGTGCAACGCGCGGGCCCCCTTATAAAATGGCCGGGGCAGCTGCTCAAAAAGAGGTAGTACTTTTTGAGGCTAATCTTCCACCTCTTAGTCTTGTTAAAACTAAAACTTGATTAAATACTGAAAAAATAAAAGTTAGAAAAACCCGAATCGAAACCGAATACTTATGTAAATGGAAAACAAAAAAGATTAAAAAAGAATATTATTTATTCTGAAATAATTTAGTCTCTGGTCGGAAAAATGAAGACTTTCCCAATCAGGGGAGATCATCTCTGAAAACCCTTTGTCAACCCGGTTTTGGGGTTGATGGAGTTCACTTACACTGAACTTTTGTCCCATAAAATAAGAACTCAGACGGCCCGAATCCTACGAAGTTGCCCCGAGGTCATAAATGGTATTCCGGATGCCATATTGATATAACCGATGGTAGTAAAGAAGAGTCAAATCGCACAGGGAGCGGTGCCTTCATGAGCAATTTTTATCCGGCTTAGACGCAACCCAAAAAAAGGGCTCAGTCCTCAAAAGTGAATTAATTTGTATGACGGGGATTAAAGTCCATCCCAACGGGAACTGACTATAGCAAACTTGATCCCCCACAGAAGCCGTAGACCATTCAACCCCCGCAGGACTGACTCGTGTGGGGACCCGTGAGCATTGAATAATCAAAAGCTCAAAACCATAGCAAAATATAGAGACGCCCAAATTTCCCAGTGGACCCCTTTCCCCATGTAAACGTTCCTGGAAATGAAGTCGCGGATTTCTTCGCCAAAAGAGGCAGCTCTGAGATTGCGACCACTGATTATGCATTCACATATCGAGAGATTTACTCTAATGAAAATCAAGGACAAGCAAGTCCGACCATCCCGAGATTAGTAGGAAAAGCCCTGGGGGGTGCTTTGGAATTTGACAGAAACAGAAAGGATCAAACAGCTGTGTCCAGATTGCTCAGAGGGCATTTGAAAGGCCATGACCTTCGAATCTGGCCGTAAGATTTTCCAGACTTGTTCCAAGTGTCACCTATTGCCAGCTTCACCTATTGCCAACATATCCTCGATTGTTTGGGGTTAGCTTTGGTAGACGTCCATGCGAGTCCACTTCTGGTGCTAGGTGACTTTGCTAGGGTTAATGGTCTCATGGATTTGATCTAGCTGCCACTAGACCCAAGGGTTGAAAAACAACAACAGCTTTTTAGAGAATCTTCTCCAGGCCTGCAATGCCGATTTAATCAACAAAAAGCTAGCATGCTTTGCTTTTTTTGAAAGTCATTTTAAGTGTTGAGTCGGAACAATTTGAACGGTCGTATTGTAACCCTCTGAAGCCAGCCTGTTTCTGAAAATTTCCGCAGCTGTCCAGGTAAAACGTATGATCAACAACCAAATTTTTTATAATTTACTTAGAATACAAGTTAAAGAAATAGGTTTAAAACTCTGGATGTCTGTCGGGTCTTTTTTAGGTTTTAAGATGGGTAAAACATCGGCTTTTCTCCAATAACTCGGAAAAGCGAGCCACCCCAAGTTTTGTTTATAAAAAGTAAAATAGTTTGTTTACCTTGGAGCCGGCCAAAAAAACTCGGGAAGAATACCGTCGGGGACCCGGTTTTCCTCTAAAAAATTTTTTTAAGGGCTCGGGAAATTTCCCATCAGAAAAAGGGAGCAGAGAATATTTCGCCCATTCCTGGTTCACACAAGAATTTATTTCTTTCTGATCTGTTTTCCCGGTCGAAAGCTAACCTTATAGAAAAAATTTCAAGATTTTTTGCTATATCCAGGTCAGAAGTCAAAATTTTTCCACCAACCTTCATTGGTTGTTTTCGGGGGTTTCTTTTGCCGTTCAAAGCAGAAATGAATCTGGTTTTGGATCACCCTTTTTCGGTAGTCAAAATTTCAAAAATTTTTTAAAAAGGGCAGCTTTGCATTTAAAATTTCCTTCTTTAAAATATAGTTGTTTTTTCCAAAGATATGCAATCTTCAAGAAGGCCAGAAGAATCAACTCTATATCCTTTTCTTTAAAACTTTTTTTTCCCTTAAATCGAATTTATCATTCCAGAAAAGGGTTTTCCATTCATAATATGGCCTTTGGAAAACATTGGCACAAGCAAAAAAGTGGTAATAATTTTGTCGGAGCCCTTTTTATTATTCGTCTAAAAAAACAATTACCCAAAAGAGTATTTGTCAAACTTGCATACTTCTCCCAATTAGCTTTTTTCTTAATTCCATCTAGTGACTCTGGGAGCATGAGTCACCTCTGGATTAGAAATAATGACAAACTTAATCAAATGTTATGAATCTGTCTTTCATACGCAACACTATCGAAATAGACTTTATGATTAAGTTGAACTTAATGTGCAGCAGTCATTCTTCGTGATGAATGCTTTGGTGGAACAGGAATTCAATCATCACCACAGTCATGACCTCTGTTTTGATAGGGGCAACCCATTGTATTTTTAAGGGCATCAGATTTCAAAACAAGTTGATGTTTTAAATTAATATTGAGACGTTCCTTAATTAGAATCTGGCAATGAAGTATAAGACACAGCTGGATATTTATAATTATGAATAAGGTAATTTGTGAAAGCAAAATTTAAAATGAGAAAAATAACTCATTTCAGATCATAAAATCAGAAATCTCACATCATTTAATTCAAATCCTATATCATATGGAGGGAAGATGTCAAATTATCATTTTCCTTTTAACATTATACTAGATATAAAACAGAACATTGGTTATGAATAAACAATGTTGACCTATAATCAAATGATAAGGATACTTAATTCCTAAACAGCAACATACAGCGGTGTAAAGATTTTGCGTCCTATATGGATTTAATATGGAAAAATCTCCATTATTCTATGTAACAGTGAACCTAAAACTTGCAAGTTACTGATTACATTTTTATATTCAGTCACAATTTTAACCCCTTCTCCAATTTAGTTTTTTTTTCTATCAAGAATGTGATATCTTTGATAAGGCAGATTTAAATATTACTTTCACTTTAGGTTAACAATGAGCGAAATTCATGACAATCACATGTTCCCCAATGAATTTAAACTGATATATGCTGTTCTATTTGTAAAGTTTAGATACAATTTCAAATTTTATAATTGGGTAAAGATGTTCAACTAATTAAAAAACTTTGATCAAAAGGTTTTTAAGATTAAAAAAAAGTCCATATATGTATACAATTAAATCAAATCAATTTTACTTTTTTTCTGTTTGTTATTATTAAGACAAATACCATAATATCCGGCATATAGCACGCACTATTAACAGAAAAAAGGAGACCAAACTTAACGGGTGTGCGTTATACGCCAGGTACAGAAATGAGAGGTTTAAAAACAAAAAAAAAATGAGCATGGAAAATAAGATTAGACTTCTACATACATCAAAATATTGCTTAGTTAAAAGAAATGGCATTCTTTATGAACTTAAAAGGGCTGTAATTCTAGAAATATACTACTTTTTACAAAAGCTTGGAATGATACTTTGAATAAATGACTTCAAAACATAAGAGAATTGTGCACTTAATTTCAGGTTTCTTGGTGAAAAAGGGGGTGGGCGTTATACGGCAAATATACCTAACATCTAAAATTTGCAGCTTGAAAGTATAGGTGCGTGTTATTCACCGGGTTTTACGGTAAGTACTTTTTAAAAGCAAGTTTCTGCAAGTAAAAGCTGGCAATAGCAAAGCATTTGAACTGATTGGCTGAAAACATATGATTACACTTAACATGAGATTATGAAGTTGCATGAATGTAGCAGTTCCTAAATATTACATGTATTTTGTATGAATATTTCACAAAGTTCCTAAATATTACAAAGTGTTCCTAAATATTACATGTATTTTGTATGAATATTTCACAATTTTTTTTAAATGAATGATACAAAATTTTCAAATTACTAGTTAGTTTTTGACTTTAATTCACTTTAATAATTTTGAGTAATATGAAAGTGAGAAGAATTAATATTCACACACACACACAAGGTGCTCTTTCACTCTAATACAAGGGTGGTCCCATAAGTACCCGGCCTGATATAGAGATGGTGGTAGTTGTTTGAAAATGCCATGTTGCTTAGTATTTGTTTGGCAGCCATCAATAGTGAACATTTTCAGGGAATTTGTGAAATTGGTCATTGTTATGTGATAAATACTTTTTATTTAAAAGGCCCCAGCCCAACCAATATAAAAAAGCTGAATTAAATTCTACTCTGGGTGAGTCTGCTCCTTTATTTACAACAGTAAAATATTGGGTAGTAGAGTTTGAACGAGGCCACACGAGCTGTCAAGACGAGCACCAAAGTGATTGACCAAACGAGGTGACGAATCAAGAAATGGTGAAGAAAATCCACAAAGAGGTACTGGATGATCGTCGACTGAAAGTGTGCAAGCTAGCAGACATAGCAGGCATTTAAAAAAAAGCAGAACATTGCATATTATCTGAAAATTAGGACACGAGAAAGCTATGTGCAAGATGGATTACCCGTTTGCTCACATTCGAGCAAAGAAATAGTGTTGTGAAGATGTTTCATTTGAGTGTTTAGCGAAGTTTCACAACAAAGCAGAATTTTTGTACCGTTTTCATAGCCATGCATGAAGCATGGGCTCCATCACTTCACACCCAAGACAAAAAAACAATCAAAACAATAGACTGAAAAAGGAGAAGCGGCTCCAAAGAAGGCAAAACCCGTTCCATCTGCAGACAAGGTCATCGCGTTGGTTTTTTTGGATACACATGGGATAATTTTAATGGACTATCTTGAAAAAGGAAAAACTATTAATTGCGAGTATTGTGCGAACTTACTGCAACATTTGAGTAAAGAAATCAAGCAAAAATGTCTGCATTTGGCCAATAGAAAAGTGTTGTTTTATCAAGACAATGCTCAGAAATTTGTTATTGCAATGGCCAAAATTAATGAATTAGATTTAATTGATACCTCATGCACCCTATTTGCCAGATTTAGCCCAACGGATTATTTTCTATTCCCAAACTTGAAAAAATGGTTCAGTGGTCAAAGATTTTCCAATGATGAAGTAATGTCGATACTTAATGGCTATTTTGAGGAGCAAGACAGTTCTTACTATAAAAAGGGTGTCGAACATCGCTGGGGAAAGTGTAACAGAGCTGAAAGGAGATTATGTTGAAAACTAAATATATTTTTTTATAAAATTTTTGTTTTCTTTGTTGGGTCAGGTACTTCTGGGACCATCCTTGTACTATCCAGACTCCATGTGAAGAAACCCTGCTTCATTTTAAATACAAAAATTCCACTTGAAACATCTTTTCATAGAATTAGGATTTGAGCCTACTTAACTTCAGTTTGTATCTATGATCACTCATTAATTGCAACTCCGAATGTGTTAAGCTCAATAGAAAAAAGGATTTGAGGTGAACAATGAATGTTATCACTGTATACTTTAAGAACTTCCTTTTCTTATAATTTCCACCCACTGTGCTACAGCATATTTTTTATATTTTTAACATGAAAACAATATACATATTTATTAAGAAACAACTTTTCAATAGCAAAATCGTGCTTTATTCAATTATCAACAAAGGCTAACAGCCATTTCAAGCATATAGGAAAAGGCTTTTTTTTCACATCTTAAAGAAAAACACTTCTGTACAATCTTTAATTATTTTTTCACAGCAGAAAGTTCATACCTGCTAGACAGGTTATAATATTGTCCTTTTTTGCATATAATCAGGCTGAGTTCTTTGGAAAGTCATCTATAATTCTTTGATGATACATCAGCCTTTAAAGAATGCTTTTTATATATTTACATAAATTAATCACACATTTTTTGTGCACATTTCAAAGTCTCTAGCAAGTCACCACACAGCATTGTCAAAACATTGAGAATACAAAATAAAACATCAAAAGAAAAAAATCATCAAAAGACTCGAAAACATTTTTTGAAGATCATAGCAAACATAAGTTTCTTAGGTAATCAATCAAGTAAAAAATTTCAATGAAAAGTATATTTCAAAATACACAGAGTATTAAGGGTTGGAATGAAAGCCCTAATTCCAGTTATCCATATATAAAAAAAGTTATTTAAATATATTTTTAAACTTTTTGGCACATAAAATACATCATTACATCTTCACTTTTTCAAAGAGGTTAACCAAATTCTTAAAATAATGAAAACATATTTGATTTACTCACATACAACAAACTTTCATATGCATTTGCAAATCTCTGAACATAGATGCTGCAAGAAGAGATAAAAAGTCAGCATTGATGATTACTATCTACAGGACTAACAAAATATCTTATCTTGTATTTCATATACTAGCACAACATATGTGCATACTTTTCAGTAAACAAACTTATGTTTGTACAATATGTAATCTGAAGACTTGATCTGCATACACATACATATTTCAAGATTATTTCCAAAATTCTTGAAAGTTTAAAATATTGGAACACCCAATAATAAATGCAGAAAGTTTTTTTAAGTTTTAAAAGATGAATGTCATAACACTTAACTTACACATCATATATATCAACATTTTACAACTTGCAAATCGAAAGAAAAATAGGGTTGAATTAAACAAGCACTAAAAAAGAGCTATAGAACATTTCCTTTAAATATTCAAACTGTATTAAATACAATAATTTACACACTTTTGATATGAAATACACTAATATCATTATATAATAATAGTTAGAAAAAAAATATTACTATAAATAAAATTTTTTTTCAATTATTCATTTTTTAGAAGGTTTAGTATAAATTGTTATAAACAAAACAAAAAAATGTGTTACCATAGCAATTCAAAATAATACATACAAAAATAACACTATTTCACCAATCCTAATATATATTAAAAACTTCAGGATGGAACTCCCAAAAAGTTTTTCATAAGTCCTTGGATAAATTCAATTTCTTTAAAGACCAATGGATAATTCGAAAGGGTTCATTCCAACACAATTTTACATAATTAAGCATGGTAAAAATATATATATATATATATAGCAGAGCTAACATATATATTCAAATTCCGACATTCATAGGGATTACAAGTCAAAAAAATAAAAGGACAAATCATACATTGTACATATCAGATGTTGAAAGGAAAAGAAAAGCTAATTTTTAACAGTATATTTGAGTGATCATTTAACTCAGCTACAAAGTGTATTAGATGTTTTTAAGGATCATCTGAGTCTGACTCTGAAGAGCTAGAAGTAGAATTTTCTGTCGGTGGGGGCACACTTGGATATAGTGCAAGACGGAGAGGGCTTGAGTTTGCAAAAACATTACGACCAATACCATTCTTTTTTGAAGCCTGAAAGAGAATTTTATTAATAAAAGTTATTTCAGATGCCCTAAATACATTACAAACAAAAAAAATCATAAAAACAAGATTTAACTAACACATAACTAATAAGGTATGTATTATTTTCATATTTTGCCAAATATTCTTTAAATTATTTATTCTCAAATGAAGTAAGATACTAATCATAATTCTAAAAATCTTGCATAACAAGCAACTGTTAGCTTACAGCTAGAAATTTTTTGAAAGTATTAAATGCCAAGATAAAAATTGCTATGAAAAATTTATGAAACAAGCAAAACTTACAGTAAAACAGTTCACACACAAAGACTAAGCCAGTACATAGATCTTTGCATTTCACCTGTTTTTATGCTATATATTATGTTGCGTAACTAACATCCAGAGAATTCACATTATTCATATGTATCAACCGATTACATAAAAGTTGATTTTAATTCGGAATGTAAAAAATAATGTTTCTAATGCCACCTGTCTGACATAGTCAGATCGAGGCCCACGAAATTCTTCGTGGCAAGGGGCAAGAAGTATGCCTGTCATTGGCTTTGAGCACCATACAGGTGACAGTACAAATAAGCTCATACAGGTGACAGTACGAATTGGCTCAGCGAAACTCCCTGAAGGGGAGGGAAATCTTTTCTAGTCTCCTGCACTCATGATTCAGCCCACAAGACTTTCAACCCACTGATTTAATGAGCGTGTACCCGGAGGGTATTTGGTAGCATCGGGCATCGAATCCAGGCATTCCGGTCTGGAGTCAGATGCTCTCACCACTAGGCTACCCACAGCCCAAGAAATAATATAATATGATTTAGTTTAAACAGTACAACATAATTCATTATATTTAGTACATCCAAAATTCATACTTAGTATCTGTTCCTTAACGCATTGCATGCATGTGTATTTTATGATGGACTTGCCAGTGTAGCGCAAGGATTTTATACTATGCAAAACTAAATACATACTTTTAAGTGAGCTGTGTACTACTGACAAAATGTAAAAAAGAAATAACAGTACAATGCATTTCCTGCATGTAACGTGTTAAATATTATTTCCTTTTTTAAACCTCTTTTTTCTCCCTCAAATTCTTTGCTATCAAGATGCCAGAGAATTAATGATAATGTTATAAAATTACGGTACTACAAAAAATATATTAAATATCTGAAGAAATTTTTTCATTCTTTAAAAAAAAAAGCACAGTAAAATTTAATTTTTCATAGAACTTGACAATTCATTTGAGCCTACCTAAATCATTTGAAGGTACAATAAATTATATTAACTTCTAAGCAGTCTTGCCTAAACATGCTCAGATGCTGCATAAAGTCATTTTTTTTTTAATCTACCAAATTTTTTTTCATTTGCAATGGCTGATGGATGACTGTAGTAGCCCAGTAATGATAGGAACACAACATAGATGTACATTAGAATCAAGAAAAAATTTGAAAATTTCTCTAAAGGATTCTATCAGTTCATTATCATATCATCTAGTGAGGAGGAAATAGAAAGTTCAAATAATCTGAGGAGAGGAACTTCCAATGAAATTGATATTGTAATCGGCTCTAGGGCTGGACAAACTGGACCCCTGCCCGGGGCAGCAAATTTTAAGGGTGGCATTTGGATCAAATTTGAAAAATATTTATTTATCTTACAAAAAATTTGATGTTTCCTAAAATATTATTGGGTGTGAATTTGGTATTTCATTTAATGAATCATTTTTTTTTTATTTTGTACTCTGTATATTTAATGACAGTTTTCTTTTATGTTGAAACTTGAAGGGTTCAAGGCAGTAGTACAAGTTAAAGCATGAAATTTAGTACGTTTACACCTCTTTCACTAGTAGCTTTTTCCCCAACCCGGAGTGAAGTCACAACAGACATTCCATTCACCCTTAAGATGTCCGGTTTCAGCTATCCAAAAGGAGACAAGGGTAATAAGAGATTTTGGTAGATAAGAGAGTCGCAGGAGGTATTTTATTTTAGTCTTGAGTGTAGTTACTATAAAGTTAAAACAAATGCTTGCGATCCCCACCATAAGTAGACTATTTTTCAAAGAAATTGGCCTGCTTAAAGACTATTTTCTCCTTCATTTCACTTTTTTGAAATAATAACAAGTAATTTCGAATTATTTTGAATTTTTTAAGACTTAAAATAATATATATAGAGAGAGGAGGGAATTGAATTGGAGAGGGGGCACCAATTTCCATTTGTGTCCGGGGCGGCAAAATTGCTAGAACCGGCCCTGCTATAACCCTCCATCAGTACCATGGTAATTTCCTTTTACAGTCAAATCTGCTGTTTATTTGAATATTCATCTAATACAAATTTATACATCTTTGATATTTTATTTGATTATAAACATCCCAGAAATATTAGTTTCTGAAACTAATATATATGCAGGTATAAGTATTCAAAACAGTACAGCAAGAAAATGGGAACCAAGTGTTTTACCTTTAAATATTTTACAAGAGATTATTAAAAGTCAAATATTGAAAAAACTGATTAAGACCCATTTGAAGTTGATGGCATTTTTTCCATTATTAATTTGTATTTTATTAAATAAATCTGATATTAATTTCCTTCATTTTTCTAATGCTAAATTTGATGCACAAGTTACTAAAGCTCTGTTCTATAATCAAAACATTTGAATACTCCTTTTTCCAAGAAATTAGCATACTTTGTAAAAGATTTAACAACCAATAATCTGATGCTATTCAAAAGGCAATTACACTGAAGCAATCACAATTTGTAATAAAAAACTTCTAGGCTACATAAATTGAAGTTGGGTTTTGTATATTAACTTATTATATGCAAAGGAGACTATACACTTTTGATAACAATTACCAAAATCTTTGCAAGTCAAGCAAAGTGGCAAGCTTATACTATCTATACTGTGTGATCCTCATACCAATGCCTCTCCTATTTGCGAACATGCAGCAGAAATTTAAACAATTTAGGAAGAGTACAAAACAAATGTTAGACGTATTCTCAATGCTTGATGGCTAACAAATAATAGACCTTAGTGCAATGAGTAAAGTCACACACACAATTCAGACAAGTTATTAAAAAACATTACAATTCTTTACTCAAATTTATAACTTGACAAATCTGTATTAATAAAATTAAAAAATGCACTCCCACATTAAATTTTCAAAGGCCAAGACAAATCCTTATTGATCCAAAGTTTTTCTAATTTACCACTGTTTTTTAGTTCCTTATCTTTGTGATAGTATTAAATAATTTCCTCATTTTTGTTTACACTTTTAAATTTTTTTGGTACTTAAACTTTTCAATGCATATTTTAATGACATCTGACACCTAATTAAGATCTTTTTTATCAGTATAAGTGTCTCACATAAAACTAACTTCTTATCAATTTTTGGATTTTTTAGTTTCAACTGCTTTAAAATTTAAATTTTAAAGTAAAATTTTTAAAATCAAGTTCATTTTCATTTTTTAAAAGTTATATTCTTTATTTTAACTGATTTTAACTAACACTGGATATTGGAGGATTTATCACAGTTATCTTAAACATAAAGAAGAGATTTTAGAGCCTGACTGGGCAATGTGCCCCATGATTCTCCAACAATCATCTCCAGCGGTAATGACTCTCACGCAGATCTTGAGAACTGGGGCAGGCACTTTTTTAAACAAGTACACATATGTTTGGAACACTCAAACAAGCAGAAAAAACATTCTTAAGAAATTGAAAAAAGGGGAAAAGATCATCAAATGAATAGATAAGAATGTGACTCTTGTTACCTAAACACAATTCTGAAACAATTAAGTGCCATCTCACAGAAACATCAAAATGAAACCAAAAGTAATAGTGCAATACACTAATACAATGGGAGATGTTAATATAATGAATCAACATCTTACACATTATCCCATCATAAAAAAATGGAGGGAATATACAAAAAGTATTTTTTCTTTTCCTTGACAGATTACATTGCAATGCTTTTATTTTAGTACCAGAAACTAGGAAGACACAATGTTCTTATTTGAATTTTAGATTTAGCATAGTTCATCGCATGATCAAATGGGATGAAACAATGAATGAGAAAAAAGGACAAGTGGGAATTTTACTGAATCCTGTATAATTGACTTCACTCAACAAAAAGAAATTGTGACCAATGAGGAAATGCTTTGAAAGTTGTTCCAAAAGGATGGACAGCAAAAACAGGCGAGAAAAGAAATAAGATATTTTTAACCCTGATTGTGACACAGGACTCTACAAATCTCCCCATTTTAAAATTTATTATACAAAAGCTAAGTTTTGAAATTAAATAAATATATAAGTGTTTAAAAAATGCATGTTTTTTTCACATCCACTTCCGTCAAGTGTTCTGAAAAGTTCTTTTTCAGAAAAATCAACTTAAAGTAAAATAGTCATTGGGGGGAGCTAAAATTAAAAATTATAATTTATATCTACACTATTAAAATTCGTGGGTAAACAAACGTTTCTATGTATGGGACCCCATCTTCTCACAAAACGCACGCCACAGAAACTTGCCAAAGGTACCAAAAGAACGGGAATAATCTGAGGAATCCGTTTTTACCATTTATATTCCAATATTCCAATTAGTTAAAAAGATATTAATTAAAAACCTTAAAACGCATAATTAGTACCATTTTTTACAGCCAGGGGCCAAGTTCAAAATTTCGAAATTTTTTTTCAGGCGTTTTTAAAACCCGATCTAATTTTTTTCATGAGACTCACAAAAAATAATTACAGAATCGGAAAGATCATTTACTTTGCCACAATATGGTATAATTTATTTTACAAAAAAATTGTATTTTCTATTTAAGTTTTTAAAATGAGTCAAAATCGATACATTTTTATGAGTATGATTTCTAAACCATTCCGCTTGCACTTTCTTTTGTGCTAATGAAAAAAATATTTTACACTAAAAAAGTTCATGCTTTTCTCTTTTAGAATCAGTCATTTAAAAAATTTAATGTCAAAAACTAATTTTTTACGATTTTTCAAAAAATACTCAAAATTTTATTTAAATACTTAATAACTTCTTTATTTATAAAAATAATTCCACAAAACTTTTTTTCCGTGTGTAGAACAATATTATACGTAATCTGTACAAAGACTGATAAAATATCTTAAAAATTACGGTTTTTAAAAAAAAATTGTTTTTTTTTTTTCCCCTTTTTGCGAGAACTATTTTAGCATTATTTTTGTTACATCTTTTGTTTAAAAATTACCGTTGTTTGCAATTGAAATATGAAGTTTGAAGGCATTAACTTAAAAATGAAGCCCGAAAACAAATTAAAACTTTAAAAAAAATCAATTTTACAATAGCTCTGAGTTTGGCGACGAAAACCTGTTTGGCACCAGAAAACTTTTTCCACTCAGCCCTCTACGTTTCATGAAAGGTTACACTAGAAAAGAAGGTGTGCCTATAAATATTGAAAAATCACCAGATTTGGCAAAATTGAATATCAAACTTTTTTTTTGATTTTTCAAAAAATACTCAAAATTTTATTTAAATACTTAATAACTTCTTCATTTATAAAAATAATCTCTCGAAACTTTTTTCCGTGTGTAGAACAATATTATCCATAATCTGTACAAAAATTGAAAAAATTAGTTTTTTTCCCCCCCTTTTTGCTAGAAACATTTAAGAATTATTTTTGTTACATTTTTTGTATAAAAATTACTGTTGTTTGCAATCGATATATGAAGTTTAAAGGCATTAACTTAAAAATGAAGCCTGGAAAAAAATTTAGAGCTTTAACAAATAAAGCATTTTTACAATAGGAATAACTCTTCCTTTTATTTTGAAAGTTTCACTTCTTTTTCCTGACGATTTCCCGGCACGATTGTTTAACGAGCTTCATTACTAATTGTTGGACCAGGGGTTCATTTTTTATTTTTAAAAAGGTACAGTGAGTGAGTGAATATTAAAGTCCCACTGTTCACTAACTCGACAGCTCTAAAAGCAAGAAGGGAAAAGGGAATTTCCTTGACAACATATTATGCATTTAAAAATTTTCATGCAACGCCGGGGGAAATAAATCTGTCTGACAAAAAAAAGAAGTAAAAATTTCAAAAGGAATTTGAAAAACTCAACACCTAAACCGGGTAAGGGGGAGGAAGGTAAGCTTTTTTAAAAAAGAGTATTAGAAGGCTGATTCGGAAGGGGAAAGAGAAAATTTAAAAAAAGTAAGAAACCCCGGCAATGGCGGCCAGAGCTGTATTATATAAATTCAAACTCAGTGGCAAAAAGTCTAAGAGGGGGTCTATTGGTCCATTCCAGTAGGGACCATTGGGCGGGGTGCATGAACAATGTCTTAACAGGGGAGCAGTCGAATCAATATATAAATTAAATTATCAAATTCAATAATTAAACAGTTCAATACAGTACTAACTGCCAGTTTTAAATCATAAAATCAACTTAAATACAATTTTTTTCATCAAAAAATGTGTTTATTATTGGATACAATGTGGTAGAAACATACCATCTAGGGCAACAGTCCTTAAACTGTGGTCCATAGATCCCTAGGGGTCCACGGAATCTCTCATAAAACATTGAGATTTCCCTCTTTTAAAGACTCTGAAAAGCCTCATGGAAAATTGAAATATGTGCCATACTAGACTAGATTACTAAATAGTCTTCAATGAAGAAATTCTACTAGAACTTGTACCTTGATGAAAAATATTAAGTCGGGGAGAGATGTTTAAAACCTTGGGGGTAAGTGATGTCACCATGATACTTAAAAGTGGTCTACGAAGATCAAAAGTGTAAGAGCTGCTGGTCTAGGGGGGTTAACAATTATATTTTACAAAAACACTGATTTGATTTTCTTTTCTCAAAAAAACAAAAAATTTAAATGTAAAAAACAATGAATGTACTACATAAAAATTATATGATGAAAAGAAGTAGAATTGAATTTATTCGTAACTCATAAATAGCATAATTGATAACATTCGATTTCAGCATTTCCAAAGAGAATAAATTCAGGATACTAAATATTACAGATAAGTACCATCCAAATGACACTTTAATTGCAAAGAATGATAATTCAAGAAATTAGAGAAAAGTAATTTAAGGATATACCTTTTGCGAGTTTTCCTGAATTTCCCGGAATTTCTGTATTTCTTCTTCTGTCAAAGGGGCATAGTTCTCATCATCAGAAACCTCTTCCTTCCATCCCATTTCACGTAACAACCTTGAAACAGAATTACAGCAAAATTGTTTAATAAAATTTAATGCCTATATTTTTTTGTGTGTATACACAATCAGTTTAAAAAACAATCTGTAGAAAATGTATTTTATGAAAGGTATCACACATAATTAACTGCAAGTTCACTGTGGTTCAAAGTGATTACTGTCTAACATTATATACATTTGACATGTGTAAAAGGTACTAAAAACTAAAACTCAGTGACTCAACAGACTATGAGGGCCAAGGCCTACTATGCTTATGTCAGTTTTCATGATCTTGAGCACAGAGGTGCATGAGCAAATGTTCTGGTCAAGTAATCCGTCTGATGCAAAACCCCAGTGTTTAGTTCGTAAGTAAGCTTGGTACTCATGTATCGACCCACTGAAGGGATGAAAGGCTGAGTCGACCTTGCCCAGCCAGGGGTTGTAAAAGGTACTGAAACTATGGAATAAGGAGTCTTTAACTTCAGCTTGGTTCAGCACATTTTGCTCCTCAATTGTCAAAAAAAAAACTATTTTATAAAATCCCCAATACCACTCACACACACTTCAAAGAAATTATCTAGCTCATATACCACTAAGAGTATTTGATGGCAATTTTTTGCTAACCTTCTGGGCTTAAAACAAAGTCACATGTTGAAACATTGATCTATGTTGCTTTTTGCAAAGCCACTGCAATAAGTTGCAGTTTTAACTCATAAGTAGCAAAACAAAATGTTTAGATAAGCAGTGCTTTGTTTGAACAACCATGCACATACAGCTACATGCATTGCATGTAAACTTTACAGTACAAATAAACTTTTACTGTAGAACAAACGTCATTTTGAACTTTTTGAAAAGAGATTTTATATACATAAAAATGTACATAACAAAAATATCTTTTCAGGAAAATAAAATTGATCAGTTATAAAACTCCCACCTACAACAAAATTAAACATTAGAACATTCCAGATTTAAATTGATTTTAGAATAAATACTATATATGACAGCTTAGATTTCAAATTTTGAATACAATTTAATTTTTAATGAAAAGGTTATTTCATATCTTCTGGAAATTACCAAGATAGGTATTATCCTTAAAAAAAAATTTTAAAAAAATCCTTATTCCTATTATTTTTAAAGAATCAGTTTACCTCAAAAAGCCTTTGAATGGAATATTTTTAAAAAAATTTACTTGATTAATCAGGAAATGTAAACACATTCGAAGAAGTTAAATACACAATTTGTACCTAAATATCTTTCATAAATATTATAAAGAAATTGAGTAAAATTATAGACAAAAAGAAAATTCACACCTTTCTTCAGCTTCCAGGGAACTTGACAAAATACTTTTCTCTTTTTCATCATTGAATGAGAGCTTAGAAATGTCAATTCCATTTACATGAGGTTCTTCTTCTGATGAACTTTGCAGAAAATTCTATAGAAAAAAGTAATATATTAAATATGGATTTTCTTTTAAAATACACCTGCATTATTAATTTTTCAAAAAGACATTTTAATTCATTTTACAGTAAATTTCAATACAGCTTTTTACTATAATGTAAAAAATGATGATTATATACCATATGAATTTAAATCCAGAAGAAAAATAAATTAATAATTTAACAGTAATTGTATTTTATAAACACATAATCTTTGCTAAAAAATATACAGAATAAAAAACCTGCACAACATTTTGTTAGAAATATGAACTAAGGTTTTTTAAAAAAATCTTTTTAACTTCTACAGCTCATTATAAAACAATCTAATAAATTAAATCTGAAGGGGGAAAAAAACAATCTTCATACAGCCTTAATTTTGAAATCAAATATAAAATTAATGCAATTTTGACAGAAATTCTTCAGTAATAGTAAACAACTTTTTAATGAATTATAGTATATGAAAGCGGTAACTGAAATAGAACATTTATTTCAAATTCCAAGTATTGTAAGTTATACTAAAGTTTTTGAAACATTCCAAGATTATTAACATAGTAAATAAAGGAATCAAAAAATTTTGTGATGCAATATATGAAATAGGTGCACTATATACTAAACAAAATAATCATTCATACTATAAATATGCATATAGTTAGGAGATAAGTTCTTACCCTCCCTCTCTATAACATTTTGCATCAACTTTTAAATGTCTTCATAATTTAACAATTTTTCAAACATGAATAACATCAAAAATTTGATTGAGAATTTGAAGTTATGTATAGTAAATACAATTAAATATCCTTAAAAGAAATATATTTTAATGAAATCTAAGATGCTCAAATAAAGAGAGAGAAGATAAGCATTAAAAAATCCTCAGATACTAAAACTTACATTATTTTTCGTGGAAAGATCTTTTTCAGCATAATCTCTCTCGCTTTCATCCCGTTCCTTAGTTTCATTGCGCAGAGCTTTCAAAAATTCGGATTTATTACCTGGTGCTTTGGGGTGTTTAACTAAAATCTCCATGGAATGAGTTGATACTGATGGTGTAGAACTGGGTTTCTATTATATGAATAATTAAATGATTAAATCCTTTAATTAAATACTTAGCAGTATTTGAATTTTATTCAATGAATTTAAATAAATTTCAAATCAAAACTGAAAGTACTATACATCTAAAATAAGATAAAATCTTGAGAAAATATTCAGGTTTTTATAACAATATGGCTGTAAAAAGAATTTGAAAGAAAAACTAAAATTTTATATAAAAATGTATTCTAATAAGAAATTTACAAAACTGCAAAGCATAATAAACAAAAACACAATGATATATGATTGAATGAGACGATAAAAAAAAAGCTCACACCTTAAAATTCTTATCTTTTTACACATATCATAGACACATCATATAACTGATGAAATAAAGCAAATATATAAAAATTCATTTGGTGAAGAATAAGAAAGAGGGAGGAGCTATCTATAACAAGAACTAACTATCTTTCTCTCACCCTGAAAATATACACTTGGAAGAATTTTCAGGTATCCTTTTATTGAAAACTTTACAAAGTAATGAATGAGAACATATAATTTTAAAATATCATCCATTAATTATACATACTCACTTTAACTGTTACCTTTAGCGTTTCTTTCATGGGTTTTTTCATAACAGTACTTTTGGCAGGGATGAGAGCTCTGCAGTTCGAAGAACCACCTTTGGCAACTGAAGTGACGATGACAGTGTGCGGATTGGTAATGCAGGAGATGGAACTCGAGGATTTTGTAAGAGATCCAGATGATGAAGATGCTACAATTTTGAAAATATTTTTTTAAATGACTTTTCCAAATGATTTCAGATATTTTACTTTAAAAAAATTTTTAAAAAGGAAAATGTTTTAAAAGGTGGATGAACAATTAATTGATCTTTAATAAATGAATTCAAAACTTAAATTAACAATTTTACTTTAAATACAAAAATATCAAATAAAATTTTCCTTACATTATTTGTTTAAAAGAAAAAAGTAATTTGTTGTGTGAAAAGTTGGTTATGAATCAGTAAAGATAAAACTTTCATGGCTAAAATTATAACTTCAATTTATATACTTGACTGATAACAGTTCATGGAATATATTCCAATGAAGAAAACATTCAGTTCAGACATAAATGTATCAATTGTGCATTTATAACTAAAGTAAATAACTAAAAGCCATTTTCAACTTCATTTGTTTAGTAACTTTAAAAAATTAGTAAATTGAATATTTCTAATTAATATATGCAACTTATTCTCTTCCATATTTGTTTTGCACAACTGTTAGTTCAATGGTTAGTTATCCAATAAAATACAGGGGATTTTGAGAAAGATGATATATTCTTCTGAAAAAAGGAACTTTTTTTCTTCATGTATCATTCAATTTTAAATTAGATTGTATAGAAATAAATAAAAAAATTCTTGAATATACTTTGGTATAGATATAGTATTCAATGCAAAATTAATTTCTGGCAAAGCTTTAGAATAACAATAGGTATTTAGAATACCAAGTTAAATAGGCATTATATATTTAGATAAAAATAATTAATAGAACCTTAATAATCTGGGGAGGGAGATTTTTAGATTAAGTATTGTGGTGTTTAACAATGGTCCATTTAAAAATAAAAATTATAACATTTAGTCTAGAATAATGAGTCTATATGCTTAAAAAAATTCAGGGCCACAATTTTAAATTAAGTATAATTAGTAATTAGATTTAGTAAAGAAATTTTAAAGAATTGCTAAAACCACAAGCACATATTTTAGACATCTATTACTATAGGAAAAAACTATCAGTTACAATTATTCATAAATACATCTACAATAATGATGCTATATTTTAGATTCTCATTTTTACAAAGAATGAAAGATGATAATGTTTCTACTCTTTTTTAAATATGGCGCATGTTGTGCTCTATAATAATCTAGAGTCGATAATGCCTTTTTCTTATCTTTATTTTCAACAATACACTTAAAAAATCTTCCAATTTATTTATTCTATTTGGCTATTAGACTGAATTAAGCATGAACCGAGGAAACAATGGCACATCAAGCAACACCAAAACCAAGATTACCTTAAATCATTTACATCTTGTTTTTATTCAGATAAACCACGTTGGATCTTCATGAGTGACAGCCGAGCTCCACCCACTCAGATCACATGATCCATATGATTCACACATTAACTTCTATTTTAAATATAGTAAAAATACATGCATAGAATGGTTTTAAATTTTAATAATGAAATATAAACAATTGTATACATGATCAATTTATTTTAACTTTCATATATTTCTTTTTAAAAATGAAAAAAAATTAACCTTGGGCCTATCCTTTAATATTACATTAATACAGTCTAAAGGACTTAACTATAAAATGCTATATGAAGCATAAAATGTCACAAAACTTTGGTGCGAGATCAAAAATATTGATACAGGTTGTCAGCATTCTTAATATCCAATAATCTACATAATACTGTGATGCAATATTACACACACTTAGATATTAACCATAAATCCTTTGTGGAAGACTATGAAAACTTCTGGCTTAAAAATACAAACATTCATAATAAGTGATTAATCGATATCCAGTCTGATGCGCACACACACACAAAAAAATACCTGGACTTTTTCTGGAGCTCTCACAAGAATTCTCACTTTTAACAGGTTTCTTCACTAGCTGAATCTTTTTTCCAATTGCAGGGTTTTGAATTTTAATGTTTCTTGGTTTTTCTACAAAACAGAATTTCTCTCATTTTTAAAATTATTTCCAGGATTTATATGTATACATACGAATATATATTAATCTAAAAATAAGGATTTTAAACACATACAGGAAATGTAATAAATTTATTTTAGCATAAAATTCTATTGGTTTTAATCATAATTTAAAAACTCCACAAAACATTATTTTAAAACTCCAAAAAAATTTATAACTGAGAGCATCTTACAAAAATAAAACTTAATATAACTAGAATAACACCAATGCCAAGTAATATCTTCAGCAATTTGATACATTTTAATAATAAATTTTATAAAAACTTCTACCACACAACATACCATATTTACTCGAATCTAAACTGCCATCAATTCTAAGCACACACCAAATTCTCAACAAGTAACAAGTTTTGTGAAAAGTGAAACATAATGTAATAGGGTTTATCAATATCTAATTTTACAAAATCAAGTAAAATTAAGATGAGAGCTAATAAGCAGTGAAAAATTAGTTATTTTACCTGTGTGATAAAACTTTTAAATGCATACATGAATTTGTAACTGCACTAATTGCCCCATTGAAAGATTTTTTCACTCCCTTTCTATTCTAAGCCACATTCGATTTTCAGTAGCACTAACATTGGAAATAAAGTACAGCTTAGATTTGAGTAAATACAGTATATGAATTGCATATGTAATTGGTATACATTACTCTCATTTCACTGATTTTACAAAAGATATATATATAATTTTACATACATATACATCAAAAATTTTAACATAACAGAATATATATGTTTTCATTTAATCATATATTTACGAATTTTGGAACTTAAATATGATTCTTTGGATGTACATTTTTCTTACAGAAAATATTTTTTAAAAAGGAGAAACATATTTGTTTAATAATTAGAAAAACATTTTAACGATACACATTTTATTTTTAATAGAAGACTGATCAATTTTAAACGAAATTTCTGAAGTAATTTTAAATCAAAGCTAAGAATTTTTAATTCTAGCAAAACAGAATTAAAATTCAGTTAATTCATTGTCAAAAGCAAGAATTTACATAAAAATTATTACAATATAACTGTAATAGTGTTTAAAATAAAAGTCAAAAATTATATATATATTGAATTCAATTAAAAAAATTTTAAGTATGAAAACAATTTACGTTACAACAACATTGCACATTATCTTCCTTGTTTTAATGTCCCATGGTAAAAAGCATAAAATTTTTACCATCACTTAAACAAAATACTTTTAAAACTTATAGAGTGGAACCTCACTTCACAAGCATAATTTGTAACAAGATTTTACAGGTGAAGCTCATTAAACGAAAAAAAGTTCTTGAATAAATTAATGCAAAATACAAAACATTCCATGTCATAAATAATACAGCACAAATCATAAACCTTTTAATACAGCAAAATAACTAATTTGATTTACAGAAAAAAAGAATATTTTTTAAAAAATTAATTTTTTATTTATAATACAAACCAAATTTTTTTACAAGAAAACTTTCTACGGACATTTATTTTTGTTGAGGTCTCAAAATTTGATGAAAATACAACACAGAATAATCATTAAATAGCTTTGTAACATGCATAGCCACTGCCTTATTAGGGTAATGCTTCTCAATGTATGATACAACAGTATCTCAGGCTTTCTGCATTCCATTTATTGCAACAAAAGATAGTAGCTTTGCAGTTACCTCCTCATCAAGCAAACTTGCTATGAAACCAATACAAATTCAAAAACTCCTTGGTGCCACACAAAAGTTCATGTCACCCAAACCTTGTTGTTTGAACTCTACATCATTTTCAAACTACCTTTCCATGAACTATGCTTCTTAAAAACCAAGGAGTTTCTGAATGGTAAACAAGTGGAAAATTTAATTTTCAAGTCCCTGTTTGCACTGGCACAAAATAACAGAGTGAGATGGTTTTCTTTGGCTTGTAAACACAGACAATGCATTCTTCTTTAACTGTTATAGGTTCACTTCAGGATCTCTTTCCAAAAAACAAGACCCCTTTCATCATAATCAAAAACCTGTTGTGACAGGTTCTAGAATCTTAGAATCTACAACCTTGAAGTGAAGTTTCCTGCTCTCTTTATGTCAAAGCTTACAGCTTCATATCTTACACAATTCTGTGAATGACATTTCTCTTAAGCTTCTTGAACCACTCGCAGCTTCCCTTAACCTGCAGGAGCTCAAGGAATGGGAGAACTTAGGCAATGAGAAATTCTGACAAAAGCAGATGCAATATGAAAAGTCCCACAACCCAAGTACAAAGGTCACTAACATCACTATATCTAACCCTAAAAGGAAAATTCAGCTAGAGAAAACAACATTTGCTTATCATTATGGTAAACAAATTAACTGTACATGAGAAAAAAAATAATTGCACAGATTCTCAAGGGTTAAATACTCTTCCTAGCATCTTCTTAACAAAGACAGAGAAAATCACCTCTGCCTTCTCCCAAATAATGCTCTTGTTAATAGTGTTGCTTTGCAATTGCTTTAATTTATGTATATGAGAAATAATCTCA
This sequence comes from Trichonephila inaurata madagascariensis, assembly GCA_019973955.1. NCBI lineage: Eukaryota > Metazoa > Arthropoda > Arachnida > Araneae > Nephilidae > Trichonephila > Trichonephila inaurata. Next base: position 88,462 of record BMAV01026482.1, on the reverse strand, counting down.
TAATAGTCAAAAATACATAACCATTGCATACATATATTCTAGTCACTTTCTTTTTATAAACATATCCTTTTCTTGAGGATACTGCAAATCATTGATGTAAACTGATTGAATGTATGTGCGAGATCAACAATACTCACACCTTGTTCTTGCTTTTTAATCATTTAATGTTTCATCTCTATGGTTATTATGTTATCTTTTTGCAGCCTTTTCTTGAGACATTCCTGCAAGGATTAGCTTTAAACATAAAAACTCACAAATGATAAGTAAGAACACAAGTTCAGAAAAAAAATTGTGATCACAAGCAATGCTAAGCTATTAGCAGAATGAATACTAAATATAAAAGTCCTGCACAATCCAAAACTTCCTCTCTCCTTGTCACTCATTATGTAACATTTGTCTGGAGCCTCATAGCAGCCATCCATCAAAAAAATATTTAAATTCCCTAAACATTTTTTTAAAATTATCACACATGACCTTCTGTGTGTTAGAAACAAAAGTCATGCAATTGGATCTGAAAATAAAACTAATAAAAATTTTATTCAAGTCACTGGTAGAAGCTTCTTCCAATATTTTAACCCCATCATTCAAACTATTATCACTTACAATAGAGGAAAAAGTAAAAATTATTATGTAACAATCAAATGGCCACTCCCCTTGAAATCAACACCACACTCATAAACACATCCTTAGATTGCCCACCTAACTGGTTGTAATCAAAGTAAATTTTGCTGAATCCTTATTTATCTTTTTGTCCTTCCCCCTCTTATGTTAATTTCAGATTGTCTTGCTCATTTCAAACTCAACAGTGTCAAAAATCAGCCAAATTGATTCAATGTCATATCCCATCTTCCTGCTGCCAGCTTGCCTTTTTTCATCAGCCTTTGCATTTCCGTTTCTTCAGTTCAAAATGCCCTCTTTCTTTCAATATGGCCTACTTGCTACAAATTGTTTCCTTCAACATTTTTCATAGACAGAGAAAAAGCTACTTAGTAGATATATTTACTCAACAATATAAATTGTTGAGTAAAGTTGTGAAGCTCCACTGCATTAGTTTTCAAAAATGTTTTATTATAAAAACCCAAGTTACTTCTATATGTTCTATATAATCATGGAAGATTTTGTCTCTTATTAATCAAACATTAAATACAAAACAATTTTTTTAAGGATAGAAACATTAACACCTATGATATCCTTATTTTACTTCATTAAATACTTAAAAGGGAATATTTTACATGTATATCTATATATTAACCAATATAAAGAATAAACTCAAATTCAGACCTAACCAATAAGACAATTTTATAAAGTCGAATAATACATCCTAATTTTGTACATACTAATTAACATCAAATTCTATCTTAAAATAAATCAATATTTAAACATCTTTTGCAATGAATAATAGATTTTTTAGCAATTCAATTGTAGATATACCATTAAAGCTGTCTTTGCAAATGTAAAAAAGCCTAAACTAAAAACAGGACACATTTCCCCACAGAAAAATGGCACAGTTATCATGAAATATATGCAAAGTTGTAATTTTATACTTGTTTATAATACTGTCTCTTTAAAATTTGAAAACATTCCTTGAATGAGCAATTTTTCCTTATAACACAAAAAGTGAACATTCATTTAGTACTAAAACACAGGAGACAAAAACACAAAAACATTGTTATCAGAAAAAGCTGTCTTAGTTCATAAAATTCAAAATTTTCCGAGTCAAAAGATTTGAAACTATTTAATACCCTATAACAAGCCTTTTCGGCGACAAATGTTGGTGACAGTGGGGAGGAAGACCCATGGTGACCTTGAGTGCTGCTGCTTGGGTGCAGTGTTATTTGAACTGGCTACCTTCGGGTTCAAGGTGCATGCCTTAAACAAAAGGAATCCCTATTCAGGCCAGTCGTTAAGAGCTTTTTTAATTCCTGTCCTTTGCTGCAGAAGGAGGCGCAGCTGCATACTACCTTTCTAGACAAAGTAGTTTCTTCTGTTTGAATTTCTGAACGATACTAAGAAGGTTTTTCAACCAAGTACTGCAATTGTTATACATATCCAGTAGGTTTGAGTGTCATTGGAATGTTTTTCCATTGACGTTACGGACAATCACTTGATGAGATAATGGGTCTAGTTGACATGTGCGCTGTTGCGGTTTTTGAATCACTAGTCGTGATTTATTGAGAATCTCTTAATTAGACTCTCTATGAAATGACTGCATAAGCAACTAGTATTATTAAGTGTTCAATTCCTGGGTCATCACTTCAGCAACAAGCTGTTGGTAGCAGTGTAGAGAAAGACCAATGGTGACCTTGAGTGTAGTGTTATTTGAACTATCCACCCTCGGATAAAAAGTGCACACCTTAAGACAACCGAGACGAAATGAATCCCTATTGGGGCCAGTTGCCAAGGGCATTTAATTCCTGTCCTTTGTTGATTGTGACTTGCAAAGAAGGCACCACAGCACCCTAATGGCCAATGAATACAGCAGGGTCATTTCACTCCCTTTAATGGAGATGGAATTAATGTTATACTTTAATTAAATTTTAAACTTTTTTCATTAGATGTCCCTTTTCATAGCATCTGCATCCCTGCATCATTTACTTGTGTTTCATCACCTGCAGAATCTGCAGTCGTATAGCATATGAGTACAGTAGAATGTCGTTTATCTGAATCAATTGGGACCAGACATCGTTCGGATAACCGAAAACCAAATAAACATCCATGCAGTATATGAAACCGGACACTACACGAATATTGAAAATCATCACATACGGGAAACGTGCTTGAAGAAAAAGCAAAATAGGTGCAAAATGTCACAATTTCACCTTTATTGTGGAAAATAATAACTTATTTTTCGCTGTACCATTGTACACCTTCCTTTTTTCACTGCAAGGTCTCTGATTCTCTTGAGCAGCGGTAGTTGAGTAGGACAGTGCTCTGATTGTTGTTCATCCCACTCCATAGCTGTCTCTAACGCAGTAAATGTCAGCATTTGATGGACACCCTTGCTACTTTCATTGTTGTTGTCTTCGTCTTCATCTGTTTCATCGTTGACAGGGTCAGATTCTTCTTGCACGGAAGTCACAATCTCGTCATCATTTAGCATTTGAAACCCAGTCTTCGGCATCGCATGCCATCTAGGTTTCTACATCTTCTTCATCGCATTCTTGAAATCCTGGGGTCGATAGGACAAAATCAGTAATCTCCTCCCAGTGGTCGTCATAGAAGTCCTTTTCCCCTTCTAAATCTGGCTGGCCACACAGCTTATTCTATGTATTTTTCAGGCTCTGTCCTAATATTCCGTGCAGATGTGCACCAAATCACACAATTGAAATTCCCCAAATATCCCTGACCTTGGGTTTTCCCGTCACTTTTGGCTTTGCATGAAACAACTGTTGAGCATTGCACTATTCGAAAACATATTCATATATAGTACATGTAGTTGACAAAAAAAACTGGTCTGGATATTTAACACTCTGGATAATAAACGTTTGGATAAGCAACGTTCTACTGTATATAATATTGTTTAAAATTCTTTCACTTAAAATTTTATGACATCTGAGAGATGATCCACTAAACTAACCACTGTTTGTTTTAAAAAAAGTCTTGCCTTTCAAAACTGCTCAGTAAAGAGAACAGCTTACTGTTGCCACTCAATTTTAATAATTAAATTTTTAAATTTTATTTTCAAGCCAGTTTGTTTAGTCATCTTACATTTCAGGGGTTCCATATGAAGCCTTACTTTGCTTAACAAATTTTTAAATGCTTAATTTAAATAATTTTCTTTTAATAATTCTGATGAAGTGGTATATTAGTATTAGGAGTAAAAACACTTAAGTTATCACCAGCAGAAAAAAATGAAATCTAACAGAAATTACTATAATAAAATGTTATTTTTTTTTTTTATAGATAGCAAAGTCAATATATAATATTAACATTGAAAGACTTTTCAGTTCCAATTGAAATTCCAATTTGAGCTCCTGTACTTTAAAACATTAAGCAAAGACAGCTTTAAAATACACAAATACAAAGATATAAAACATCACATTTAATAACCTATATTTTATGGGCATTTTAAATACAACACTAAGTCTAATTAAATACAAATATATGAAAAACAATCAAGTCTCTCAAAATGAAATAAAATAAACATTTTCTCACAAAATTTTACATTTATAAATTAAAAGCATATTTAACATTTTTTTGAATTTCAAACAATTTTTAATATCATGAATTTTTAAAAGCAATGAATATATATTTTAGAAGGACCAACCACCTTTCACAGATTTTTATTAGAAAGTATAAATTATAAAAAAATTACATTTCTCCACCTGCATTTTTCAACTTATGAATACGATACATTCATACTCTTAAATAAAAATATTTTATGCAGAAGGTACTCTTTATTAGTATTTTTTCCTAAGTACGTTCCTAATACTTTTATTCAATGAAAGGCAATTGCCAAATTAAAAGTTAAAACCTAGTCATTAAAAAGCACATATTTACAATAACATGGCCAATTAAAAAAAATAATAAATTACTTGCTTCAAAATTTAAAAAATTTAATTCAAGTATAAAAAAAACTTTACTAATATGCCATGTTTCACTTTAGCATAATATAAAATTACATATTTCTTATATAAAATTAATGATAATTTTCATTTAACTTTTCCATAATTCTTATTTTAGGGGTTGTAAAATGATAAAATTTTAATACTTAATTTTAATTATACATGAAGAATTACTTCAATATAAGAAACATAAACGGCAAGTTTTTCCATTATGACTAATCAACTTTACTATCCAGACTTGATTCTATTTTTCATATATTTACTTTAAAGTATAATAGGTATATAGAAGTATATAGAAATATATAATATATAGAAGTATATAATAGTATATAGAAATTTTTAAATAAATTATTAATAAAAAAGTTACCCTTTAGGCAGTCTAGCGGGATGGAAACAAAAAGAGAATTAGTTCAATGTCTTAAATAATGAAAATTTTAATAAATATTTAATATAAAGAGATAAATATAAAATTTTTCTTAAATACATTTTAAGGTATGATTTTTCGATTACATAAGACTGGTGCGGTAGAGCAGAGGTTCTTATTTTTTTTTATATCCTTTCCTCCCAATTTACAATTACAAATAGATCCAATTTGAGTAGTAAAAGCATTGTACACATCTGTTTCTACTAAGATAACAGCTTACAACAGTATTTCAGCTACATTGTTTCACCAAACGTATCATTTTCAAATTAGAAAAATCTCACATGGTACATTTGATTAATCTGGAGAATGTTACAACATAATTCAATTACAAACCGACTACCAGAAATTAATGTAAGAGGTAGAATTTATTTAAAAATCCCGTTTTAAAATTCTGATTGCCAAAAACAATTTTTTTACAAAAAACACATTAAGATCCCTATTTTGCCATGAAATATTTGAAAACATTTTTCATCACATTGTTCATTTATTTCATTTTAGTAAGAAAACCTTGAAACAACTTCATCAGTAATTTTTCCTACACTAAAAAATACAGTAAATAATTATTTTCATATATTAAAATAGAATTCGACATGTATTTGTCAATGTTTACAATTTTCATCTATCATTCAGACACATTGGACAGTTTTTTCCCAAATAATCTTTCACTTTTTATTATTTAGCTTTCTTTTTTTAAAGTTTAGAAATTAAAAGTTAATCAAGTTTTTTCCTCGTCTTTTAGAGTAACTCCAAATGCAAACCTGGGACACACAGTGCTTAATATTTTTAATGGTTAGATCCAATTTATTTTAATGACTTTTCAATGCATAAAAAAAGTCAAAATTGCATCAAAAACATTGAAAAATGTTATTTTTAACATCAGCATGTTAGAGAGAGAACAATTTTATTCATATAATTTTTAAGAGAGCTTTTATAATTAATTTTGAATTACTTAAGTAATAAAACCACAATATTATTAGTCAATACATGATTTTTTTAATTTATTTAAATTAATTTAATAATTAATGTTTAATGCATACCCCATGCACTTCCATTCAAAGCCGGAGGTGTAGTTGGTTCTTCAGAGATGTCTCCTTGTAAAGATGGCTGCAAAAACAATAAAATGATTAAAACACACCAATTTTATACAAGAAAAGTTTTTATAAAGAAACTTATATAAAAACATTAGCTTACAAATTCTTGATTGAAGTTATTGCTAGTAACTCCTATTCCCCTTCCTTCAGCAATGCCATTATTGCTGACACCATTATTTTCCTGCAATTTGCCCTTTCCTTTTCCTTTGTGGCCATAAAAACCACTGCCATTCTTTGTCATGTGTTTATTATTTTCAGCCTAGAATATAATTAAATATTCATTACAATATATTTAATTTTCTACATTTTAATATTTGCAATTGTGATGCTTTTTGAGGAAGGAAGTATTTCACTTTATTATACAAACATCTAAATAAAATTTGTCAAAACTAATTTATTTAAAAAACACATTATTTTGCTTTAATAATTGAATATGGATGCTAAGTATCATATGTAGTAACAGTATTTGCTACATAAAATTCCTATAAAGGAATAATATGCTATAATAATTTTAAATTTGCTCCCTGTTCGCATACACTAGACAATTCACTACAAATGCAATAAATTTGCAGGAGGGGTAGGGGATATTATGAACTGTATGTCATTTCAGGGACCAATATGCCTGCTACAAGATTGCTTCTAAAAAGAAAGCAAGAGCAGAAACAGCAACACATTAATGTAATAGAAAACATTTTAATGGTAAATTTTACAATGATAAAAAGCATACATGCAACAAAAGGTGTTCAAAGTTGCAACAGCAAACTTTTGCACCAGCTTCACATCACTAATACATAGAATCTCCAAATATTCTGAAAAGCTCCAGGTGTATCTCAGATTTCCTCAACAGTTAATGATGCAAGCTACCAAGTTACTGATTCAATGGAAGTCTTGTACATAAACCTCGCTCCCGTCAAAATCACGGGGTGAAATTTCCCTCTCCATTTCTCGTGCCTGTGATATTTCCGGGCTGAAGTGTCCAAAAGTAATGTGCTAAACAGATTAAAACTATCTGTTTCTTATGTCCGAATGTTTATTTTTCACCAGATGGCAGTAGCAGATTATTAGTAGCATGTTTAGAGATAGTTATTTTATTTTAAAGTAGATGTTAGCACAATCAAACATATATATATTAGCAATATGTTTTTGTAACCTTAGCTCAGTTACTTAGTTCCGCTCTTTATGAATAGATGTATGTTGTGTTCTGTGATAAAACAAATTGTTTACTATTGTATACATTATAGAATTAGTTTGGAAGTGAATTGGATTTTACTTTAAGTATAAAGAGATCTGAGAGTGATTCTGACAGATTGTTTTGAGCATTCAGTTAGTGAATCTGAGAGCAGTACGATGGATATGTACTGTTACCTGTGATATTGGCCTTTTTATCTCATGCTTTGAAATTTATTTCACAAGAAAAAATTACCAATGTGTTTTTTACATTGCATAAGTCTAATAAAATTCTCCTTCAATGTTTAAAACACATGTTTTTTAATTTTTTTTCTCTTTGCTGGAAAACCAACATTCAGTCATAATAACTCTAAATGTTGGCTTTTCTTAAAAAATTAATTTTTTGTACTTCAAGCTAAAAATTTATTAAAAATTTAAAAATAAATATACATATTGAACATATACTTAGTTTTATATAATTTTCTTGAATAAAAAAATAGACACTTTTATGACCATTTTCTTCAAAATCATGCGACTGTTAAGGGGTTAAAGACAACAAATGTCCAAACATGTTGGTTCAATGATCTAGCAAGCCAATGAACCAGACCACTACCACTGATCTAATGATGTCCAAATGTAACATTTAGATTCATCAAATTCTATTGGTTGTAGGGGAGAGTCTTATGCCTTTAGTTAAAGTGCATCAATGACTAAGGAGCGTGCTTTTCAGATAAATTCTATCACAGCTTGCTGCAGAAAGATGATGCATTTCCTAACACACAGACAAGGAGAAAGAAGTAAGGTTCCATGAGGTTATCTCCAACATTGCCAGACCCAAACATTTAAAAAAAAAAGATTTTGAGCTGCATGTGTTTGCATGCCATGGGGGTACTCTGAATTCCACAAATAGGCATTTCATAGGTTGGAAAGTTCCCTTACTTGCAAAATTTATCTTGTTTGTGAGCTAAATGGATGCAGCAGATGTAGGTTCTGTTGCCCTCAGTTGACACAACCAAATAGAAAAATCCCTCCAGTGATAATTCTCAGATGTCAATGGCTGGACATTCTACAAATGGTATTGACTCACTTAATTTTCTGACAATATCCTCTATACACTGAAGTAAGAAATACTCAATTATTGGACTATCTCTCACGTTTTCATACTTGGATTGCTTCCAGTAGGTTATACAACATCTTACTGTCTGGTGTCCTTGTTAATCCTTCTTAATTCATGGAAACTCTCAAAACAACCATTCTTTCATCTTTTGTGTAGATGTACAAAGACAGTATGAGTAGAAGCAAGTCTGTTGGGAAGCCATTCTTGTACAACAGTTGCAGACCTATTACAGCCCACTATTTCAAATACCAGGTGCATGTTGGCCAAATCAATGCTTGAAAATTCGTTTATCCTACTGCCTCAGAGACCAATTCTCAAGTGCCAGTTTCAAATAAGATTGTAATACAATTGAATTCCCAGAGAATGCTCTCTAACACATGGTACTTTTGACTCTGCAATTTACAATATGCGATTCCAATTCGTTTTTATGCTCTGTATCCCATCTGCAGGCTTATAGCACTGATAGTGAATCATCCTGAGCATATGTGTGTGCATACATGTACCTATGTCTGTGTGGATATACACATACATACACAAGGCATGCATACATATACATACACACACATCTGTACAACACTTTGCCTTCAATAAAACCTAGTTAAATAACATTACAAAAATTTACATAAGTTTTACCTTTGCATATGAAAGTGAAATACGGAAGTCATGTCTGCTGTGTGGTCTGCGTGAAAGAAGTGTTTGACTATTACATGATGAACCATTGAAACCATTATCCATTCCATAATAATGAACATTGTTGACTGAAGAATGGGAGTCATCAAAATCTAAAAGTTTACAAATTGATCTCATAACATATAAATATTTTCATTAAAATTATAATGAAATAAACTGTTGCAAAATAAATATAAGAAAAAATGTATGGAATAAATATGTATTCATACTTTTACATTAAAATTATATATAAAATAATATTGATTTTTGTGTTTTTACTTTTTAAACTCCTTAATAAATATTTTTAAAAAGTCATAAATGCAGAAAAACTATATAAAAAAATATTAAAATTTTCATTTAAAACATCTGTTTGAAGTTAAATACATTTTTAAAATATAATAAAGTTAAATTATATTCATGTGTATAAAAATAGAGATTCAAAGTATGCCTTACCATCCCTGTCTTTTCGACAGTCATTGAAATATGAATGATAAGAAGCTAAAGAATCACTTTCTTTATTGTGGCGAGTGAAACCAAAGCTATGTTCATCTCTGCGACTAGTATGTCCGCCACGCTCGCTGGATGCACCAGAGGGCTTCTAAAAATTAGAAAAAAGATAAAGCATTATGTGCTGAATATCAGCAAATATAAATTATTGCAATTTTACAAGAAAAAGATTATTCAATCTTAATTCACTTTTTAAGCTAATTTTCACAAAGTCTTTTGTATATTTCACAAAAGGAAACTGACGAAACTTTAATAGAAAAACCCTCTTTTAAATTGTTTCCTTTAAGTGCTAGATTTCAAAAATTAACTTAATACATAAGTGAGACAGATGCATAACTCAAATTTAAAATAAAATGTATTCTAAAATACTATCTACAATATTGGAATACTTTGTTAAGTGTGATATTAACGTTGCACTATAAAGCTGCATGAGGGTTATTGGTAATGGGCCTCTTAATTTTAAACTATGGTTAAATTATGAGGACAACACTTGAGGTAGCATCAAACTCTCCTAATTTGCACACCACACTAACAGGACATTTGAGCCTCGACATATTTGACGTATATTGGCCCCCTCTACGCAGTGGGTCCTCAGCAGCAAAAGGATAATACAAATACATGACAGGCCAGCCACGAGTTTGTGACCTTAACCACTAGGCTACTATGGCCACATGAATCAAGGGAAAGAAAAATGAATTGACCGTAAATTATATATAAACAGACTGATATAGTTTATTTTGTGTCTTCAGATAGAACACTTTAGACTTTTATTAATCAAAAGAAATTAATGATGTTTTTCTACTTTTTTTTATCGAGTACAAAGATAAAAGTGAAGAAAATCCCAAAAATAAAAATTGTTTAATACTATCAAATGTCAATAAATGGGGAATAAAATAAATTATAAAGCTGACTATCATTAGAAGTAAAAAAAATAATAGACATTTTTAATTATATGGTATGGATCTTCACATTTTATGTTCTGATAATGGAATATGATACAAAGATGGGGTTCTAGAGCTTCATGTTTGTTTTTACTACAGGTTAAAAAATCCTGCATGGACAATGATGCAATGCCATATCATTCTCAACTTCTAAAAGAATGTCACGAAAGAGAAGTTATCAAATGCATTCAATGGTCTGCAAGATTTTCAGACTTAAATCCTTTTGAGTATGTTAAGAATAACTTTTTAAAAAAAGGCTTCAGATAATCAGCTTCCACCAAGAGGCATAGCTGAACTCATAATCTATTCTGTTTTGCAGCAGTAATGGTAGAACTTGCATTTGATCTACATTCTGATTCATAACATGAAACATTATAACATTGGTAATGCAGCAATTCACTAACTCATTGCTTTTTTTAATTTATGTACTTTGTATAAGTCAAGCAATGAATTTATTTTTTATTTCTACTTTAACTTTTCCCTTTTATTTACAACAACTTTATACGCATGCCAAATTTCTTCCAATTCTGCCTTTTATTTCACACCCTTTTTAAGAAAAGAACAATTATACCAAAATTTAGGGTACCAACACATATGTTTTGCAAATAAAAAGATTTATGTTGAAAGATTGTCAGTATCTTGTTTATAGTAAAAAATATATAACAGAAACACATTTTATTTGAATTCAAAAAATGCCAACTATATACTTACAAAACTATTATTATACGTAGGTACCTTGAGCCACGCTGGTGCAAAGTCATGTGCAGGAGGGTTTTTATTCGCCATCAGTGGATGTACCCAACAAAAACCATGATAGGCTCTAAAAATATAAATGTATAAATTACTTTTGACTGCAAATACATTCATGTTTATCTTATATTTTTCCCAAAGAACATAATTCCTGTAAGATATTTTTAAATGTATAAATTTTACAAATTCAGAGTTTAACATATAACTCATTTCCATATTCTTTTAATCAAAAATAATTTTACAAAAAAAAGAGAGATGAAAAATATAAAATTAAAATATTTTTGAACCATAAATATTATTTCTAAAACTGAAATTCCAACTTACAAGAAAAATCAGATTCCATTCACCAATTTACAAACATATTACATAAACCTTAAAATCGTAACTGTATCCTCTTAACTGTTAACAAAGCATGTATATTTACTTGTATACCTTGAAATTTACTGAGTGGAGTATCTTTGGGTTTAATGTAGCAGCCATATTACACAAAAAGTAACAGAGGTAAAAACACAATTACATTTCTATTGTTAATTTCATACCAAAAAGTATTAATAGTTATAATTTACAGTATCCACAAAACCATATTGTTCTTTACATATAAGCTTCATTTAATTTTTTTAACCCCCTTCCCTTCAACTTTTCAAAGAGAAAAAAGACTTAGCAGAAAAAATACTAATTATAGGACATTATAAATAGTGCATTGTAGGACAATATGAATGCTGAAAATTCATGAATGTGTTGCGTTCTAATAAGGTTTTCTCACAGAGATGCATTTTTCAGTGCAATAAAAAAAAATTACATTTTAAATTTACTATGAATTTAAAACTTCCACAATAAAATTTCTGTATACTATTTTAAATTAACACCAAAATTTATATAAATTTGAGACAAATTTCATTGAATGCATATATGTTTTTATTTCTCTTCTATTAACTTCTAGAGCATTGATTATACATGATTTAACCCTCTAAGCGGTCTGCACTTAAAAGTCTTGCCATTCTGGAGATGCTTCAAAAATGCACCACACATATTTTTTGGCTTTCAGGTGGGGTTCTCAAAAGCGGTTGAGCCGTATTTTTAAGAATGCGGCTCGGCCACTTTTGGGAATCTTGCTTGAAGGCAGAAAAAGCATCTCTGGAATGGCGGAATTTTACGTGCAGACCGCTTGGAGGGTTAATAAAGCATTTTCAACAGTCTAATACAGGTAGAAAATGCTACAAATTATATAATAGTACATTTGAAGCCATGGTACAAAGAAGGAATTACAATAATTCAAAATTAAAAACTCACACCCACACACTACATATAAAATTACTTGGCATCATAGAATTTTAAGTTTATCATCTATAAAACCTCACTGTAACAGTTATTGTTTTGAAAAATTGCCTAACAAATCAAAGTGGTGGTCACATGTGATAACGTATAATTCACACTGTAAAAAGAAAGAACAATACCAGCGATCCTTCAGAAAGATTTTTGGTATCATATTTAACCTTTTTGACACTAGCACAATTCTTGCTAAGAACTTGGATATTTACTTGTCTTCTTTTTATGTAAAGAAATAGATTTGTGTTTTTTTTTTTTTGTCATTTTTCTGCTTTTTACTATTATTGACAGTTCAATTCTTGCATCTCTCAATGTATATTTTTCTGCTTCTAAGACAGAAATGTGATCTCACGTACTATAATATTATTTATCTTGATAGAAACATACACCTCTTGCATTTTAACAAAACCTTATAGAAGTACTATGTATCACAGAAAGAATTCATTACTACATTCTTTTGTAGTCAAATTAATCTGTCTTTTTGTCTCTCTTTCATGATTTATAAATCACATACTTCACGGGGACATAACATTAGAATTAAAAGACAGATTTAAGTTTTCCACAATTTAAACAGCTGGAATAAAAATATTTCTTCATTATTACTAAAACATTCAGTTAACAAGGTGAATATCAAGACCATAAAAAAAGGAAATTCAAAAATGATAACTAGCTTTCTTATTCACTTAAAACTCAAAATAATTTTAAAAGTAAACTATAGAACAAGAATCTCTTTTATTCAACCTTAAAAAAATCATTTTAACATCAAATGTGTGTATATAACAGGTTTTTAACCAGTTGGGAACCTGTTCACTTTCTGCAGTTTTATCATTTTCCAATTAATTCCTTTAAAAGATTTAGCTTTTTAATAACTCCATTAATTTTTCTTCATATCAATTAAGTTTCAGAATCAAAAGCTTATATTTTTAGCCAGCACCACTTTAAATCTAGAAATAAAGCTAAAAATTCTAAGTAAAGACATTTAGTATACATGCCTGCTGGTTTCCCAGTAGAAAGCCTTCTAGCTGAGTTAAATCCAGCCGCCACTTTGTGATTGTATATGGAATGAAGAAGCAAAATAATGAAAACGCAAGTTGTTCAGATGAATTATCACTTCCACTGCAACAGCAGCTTAACTTGAGCACACAGTTTCCTACATTTGGATGTTAAATTGAGTCCATGAATATGCACAGAAGGTGGTGAGCAGTACAGAGAGGCTTGCGTTACCTCCTCATGGTTTGAATCGCCATCAACAATATTGCTTTTTTTAAAACTCTGCAATATAAAAGATATTTATAATGTTTCTATACATTAATTTGAAATTATACTGACTTATCTAACCATTCTATTAACTTTTCTGATTTATAAACCACTTTATAGGAACAATATTAAAAAGAATGCTCTATTTTTTTAATCCCTTCTTGGTTGGTGTTTTTGTGCCCGTGTGGTCAATACTGCATGACACATAATGAAGAGAAAAATTACATCCTTGAAACAGAATTTGTCGTTACTTAAATAAATTTAAATTTTGCAATTTTCTTTATTTTTGAAAATTTCTACAAGATGGCACAACTACATTTACTTTTTTTCACAATTATTGCAGAAAAATTTCCTGCCTTAAATTGAAATTTAAATCTTGCACTGCTCTATGTTTTGAAATTTTTTTACACCACATATCTCTCGGTCAACATATGTTTGATATTTACTGCCAGTATTCATTTTATTTATTTTTTGACACAATAAGCAAAAAAATATATAATTTGGTTTTGTGATAAACATATTTTTTATGCTTTGATGTCCAAGCATAGCATAAAGTGTTTTGACAGTAAAGCACCATTTTTGAAAACATTTTTTAATGAACTGTTTTAAAATTTTTAAACAAATATAATTTTAATTATTTTTATGCAGAGATTAATCTTAAATACCTCAAAACAATAATATGTATATATACATATATATTATCAGTGTATTTTTTTAAATTTGAAACTTAGGTGCACTGCAAGGAAAGCACATATTTTACCACCAGTAGGTCAAGCAAAAAAATGCTTGCATTTTTGAATTTAAGATAGAATATATAGATTTTCTGCCATAAAATAAGAATGATTTTTTTCAGTCAGAAATTTGAAACAAAAAAATCCAACAGAGAAAGATTTTATATACAGATTTCAACAAAATTTTAAAAAATTTCAAAGAGAAAAACTTTAAGTTTTTCGAATATTTTCTCACAAAAAAAATATATGAATTCTGATAACATTAAGTATCAGTTGGATTTTGGATTTATTTTATTTTTAACATACAAATAACTAAGCCAAATGTAGAATTTTTAGACATTAAAATCTAGCTTACCTGAAACATGTTGAATAATTTAAATAAAATAGTCATTCATATACATTAGAAAATATATTTTTCAAAAAATATCCATTCATAAAATAATTTAAATATTAGGTTGGGGAAAAAGAAATCCATTATTTTTGCATGAAAATCAAGGCTTTATTTAACAGGCTTCCGATTTTGTTCAAATATACACCGTTTTGTTGTATAATTTGTAGCTATTTTAAAGGTAGCTTCATAATGCCTCTCATAGCATTATGAAGCTATCTTGGCCCTTATTGGCGAAAAACTCTAGTAATCGATTTTCAC
The DNA here is from genome assembly GCA_019973955.1 of Trichonephila inaurata madagascariensis. Taxonomy (NCBI): domain Eukaryota; kingdom Metazoa; phylum Arthropoda; class Arachnida; order Araneae; family Nephilidae; genus Trichonephila; species Trichonephila inaurata. The sequence goes on along the minus strand of BMAV01026482.1, from coordinate 73,268 downwards.
AATCTTTTCTTGATCTCAATTTCTTATCACTCAGGAAGTTTTGCAATGCGAGAAAAAGTGGCAATCGCTTGATGCCAGGTCTGGACTTCCCAATCAAGCTCCCAGAGTTTCTAGACAGTCACTACAGAAGTGTGTGGCCTCACGTTGTCCTGATGGAACACAACACCTCTTCTATTGGCCAATTCTGGCCCTTTCTGGTCAATCGCTAGCTTCAAACGGTCCAGTTGTTGACAGTAGAGATCTGAATTTAGTGTTTGGCCATGCGGAAGCAACTCCTAATAAATGATTCCTGTGTATTTTCCACCAAATACACAATAGAACCTTCCAGGCCATTAGCCCTGGTTTAGCCATCGTTTGAGCTGCTTCACCGCACTTTGACCACAATCGTTTTCGCATAATATTGTAGTATGTGACCCATTTCTCATCCCCAGTCACCATCCATTTAAGAAATGGGTAGATTTCATTCTGTTTGGACAAGGCTTCGCAGATGGAAATTCGATCCATCATGTTTTTTGGTGTTAATTGGTGTGGCCCCCAAACATGGAACTTCTTTTTGAATCCAACTTTGCGAAAATGGTTTAAGACTGTTTTATGGTCGGTCTTCAGCTCCTGGGCAGTTCTATGACTACAAACATGCCAGTCAACGATTATTTCTGTGATTTTATCGACATTTTCGACGACGGGCCTGCCTGTGCAAGGTGCATCTTTAACATCAAAAATACCTGAACGGAATCGACGAAACCAAAATTGCATGTAATTAGCTGTTACAGTATTGGCACCATAAACACCATTTGCAATTCCAGACACCTGGCTTGCATTTTCGGCTTTATCAAAGAAAAACTGTAAAATGAACCGAATTTTCTCTTTGTTGACTTCCATTTTTAACACCCTGTAACTCACAACTGAATAGACCGAACAAAAAATAATAATAATTCTTTTAGTGTGAAATGTCATCTTCAAGCGAATATAAATTTGAAATTGTTTGATTGATACTTCACGAGATATCGGCACTACAGCCATCTACAGAAAAAAATCATGGATTTCTTTTTCCCTAACCTAATATGAAATCAATCTCAATAGATTTTAAAATTAACTTTAAATGTTTGTTTGGACATGAGTTTTGAAATAATTAAGTGAAACATACTAGACTTTTGTTACAAAAACATCTTGCAAAAAATTACATTCTAAAAGTAAAAAAAATTACTCCCAATTTATAAGGCAAGAAATTTTGCAGTACATTATATAAAACACAGCTGTATCAATTCTTTTAACATTTTTTTTTTAATCCTTGTTTCAATGATATAATCAAAATAGTTCTGAACATTAACCAGAAAATCTTGCACAGAAATAGAAATGACAAAATGTATATCACTTGAAATTCTAAAAAATAGTCTAAAACATAAAATAAGCAAAAATTTAATTTAAAAAAACCATTCAAATGAAATATAGCATCAATTTTACTTAGAATTAAGAAAGATAAGATAGGCTTCAAAATAGTCTTCATGAGAAAAACTTAAATTGAAAAAGATATTATACAAATCACTTGAACAAAAAAAAATATTTCAAGCCATAACTCAAAACAATTTAGCTTGGGAATAAAATGAATTTCAACATTAATACTAATTGAAATTAAAACTACCCTTAGCAATGTGAATGTATAAAAAAAACCCTGCAATATCAACCTTAACTAAAATTAAAAACTATCCAAAAGATATAAATCAATCAAATCAATTCATAAAAAAATAAGTATAATTAATTTGCAATTAATTACATTACAACACATCTTAGCAGAAATGTAAACTGAAACATATTGCCAAACATGAAAACAATTTTTGAACGAATGTTTTTTTCTGCATTTTTATTCAAAAACAAATGTAATTCTGCTACAAAGAACATATAAACAAACAAGTATGGCAATAAATATTACAGTTAAAATAAGCTACAATCTTTAAAAAAATACATAAAGAATAAATTTCTGCATTCAGAAGTAAGACACAAGGTCATATGTCATATCACACAAGCTCTGAGGAAAGTCACTTAAAAATTGAATTTTAAGAAATCTTAAGAGAATTTCAAAAAACCTCTTTGGGATACAAACCATCATGACCTAAAAGTTGTAGTGTGTTAAATTTCCCATGCCCAGGTTGTTCTGTTTTTGCAATACATTGCAGACATACAAATTCTTTCTTTTATTAGAACAAATAAATACAGTATCAAAGTGTGTTGAGTTTTTTAATGATATTTATTAACTTTTAATATTTATATTAGCCATCAATAAACAATTAATGTTTTTTTTTTGTAGCATTTTATAAGCCTTACCATGGAGTTAGGAATTTAAACATGTAAAAGATATATACTTAGAACTTAAAACTTTTAATTATGTAATGTAATGGGAAAAAAATAGCTCAGAGTTACTAAATTATAATGTACAGATGAAATCACAATATATACAAAAAAATTACAGCTCTACTTATCAAAAAACTAAGCAAATAAAGCTTACATAAGATGAATATTACTTTACTTGTAACAATCAAAAATATGAAAAAATTAAGTAGTAAAAAATTATATATATATATGTCACATATTATCAATTAGCTATCAAATTTCAATAAGAAAAAAATTATTCAGACTGAAAATCTTTTTTTTAAACTACAAAATCAAAACAATTTTTAGTGCTAAATTAGCATCAATATTACATTGCAGCCAAGAACTATAAGGAGAGAAAAGTTTGATATAATTAGCAGTGTAAAATAACTTTTTTCTCTCTCAATTAATGGAAAAGTTTTATGATAAGATTGTTAATTTTTATTAGATGTTATAGTTATTCATTCATATATATATATATATATATATATATATATATTACATAGAAAAAACTTGTGCTTTTCGACAAAAATGTTCAAAGAAAATATGCACTGGACTGAAAATTGCAACTGTATAAACTCTAATAAACATACATTTATCAAACCTTATTTAGGGCTAATTTATCGAACTTAATCACAAGACATGCTAATTTTTTTTAAATCCTACATAAATATCAATTTGTAATAAAGTATATAAAAAATTAGCATCAACACATAAAAAAAGCATATTTATTGGTTATGAGTAACATGAAACATACATAAAACATGCCCAACTCTGTTAAGTCTTTGTATTTTAGTGAATATATCTTATCAGATAATATCCCTACAGTTCCATGATAGTAACTCAGAAAAGCAGTTGCCAACCCATGGTCCTTATAACTTAAGTACAAAACAATACTTCTGCAAATTTTTTTGAATGTAATGATAATTATCAAATTATTATTTTTCGTTCAGAGCATTTTAAGCTTAAACATTTCATCTTAACGACATAAAATAACAAATACCCTGTTTGCATCAGGTTTTTTAAGGGGAAAAAAATAGAATAGTGAAACTTTTAATTATGAATAGATTAAAAAAGATAAGTGATAACTATCTAATTTAATTCATTGTTTCTAGAATTTATTAAAATGATTTATCATATTAAAAGGAAAATCATATTGTTCATTTTAAAAAAAAGTTTAACTGTACATAAATGTAATATATATTTATTATAATTGGAGATCTTGGTTAAATTATTGATTATAATTATTATTATAATTATAAAATTTAAAACTTTAATGTTAAAAAACACACTAACCAATTTGTGATATCCTAATTACAATTCAAACACTTTCATACGAATCGTATATCCAAAAACAGAAACAAAATTTTATATGAGTACACATAATGCAATTAGTACTAATTTTTATGAGTGTGTGTATCAGACGTATACACAATCTATGAAATAGAAAAGTAAATTCAGGTATTTCTAAATTTTATACTTTTTTGAAAAAAACACTTTTTCTAACATTTTAAGTAAAAAAACGCATTAAGTTTCTTTAAATACATCTTGAAAGTAAGCATTAGTCCTCAAAGCAACATATCTACTAAACTAATATTGAATCTTTACAAGTAGATATATATTTTAAGATTATTAAGTATACTTGCTAGATTTTATTTAGCACATATAAAAGAGTGAATTATAAAAATTTACATAAATAGATATCTAAGTATTAAAAGAGAAAGTAATACAAAATTTTTTGAAATAAATGTACTTGTGTGTCAATTTCAATTCAATTAATGTGTGTGTGTGTGTGTTGTGTGTGTGTGTGTGTGTGTGTGTGTGTGTGTGTGTGTGTGTGTGTGTGTGTGTGTGTGTGTGTGTGTGTGTGATGTGTGTGTGTGTGTGTGTGTGTGTGTGTGTGTGTTTAAACACTAATGAAAAGGGAATTATGTTTGGCAAAAGGATAGGACATCAATAGAAAATAAAAATTATAACAATTAGTTCATACAATTACATGTTACACAGTACAAAATAAAAACATTGTTTAAAAAAAGTAATGAAACTATAAAACAAAAATATTTTTAACATAACAAACCAAAAATCAATTACTGTCTAAAGAACGACTTTTTAGACATTTACTCACACCCCCCTCCACCACACACACACGCGCTATCCCATTTTTCTATAGATTTAAGTCATTAATTTCATGAAAAAGTTTCTTGCAGTGGCCTTTATTTGTTCAAAATCAAAAGCAAAGCTTTCAGATATTTCATTTATATTTTAAAAATCAATAAATGACAAGACAAATATTTCTTATACTAATGAATGTTAAAAAAATTTGTAAAATTTTTCATATTAACAAAAAATATATAAAATACATATTTTTCCATATCGATAAATAATAATCACGTTAATTTCCAAGTTGTTAATGCATGTAATTTAAAATGCAAAAAGATGCATTTTTTATGACAGTATTACATTGAATTTACAAATAAATCTGCAATGAATCAATGTAGATAAACCCAATATTTTTTTAAGTACTCTCAAATATGAAAAATATCCATGTTTTATACTTTCTGCAAAAGATAAACAAAAAATATATAAAATCATAATACATTTACTTTAAATGCTACCTTGAACATATGAACCATGATTGTACATTTTATACATTACACAATTTAATAGGAGTAGATTTATGGATAACTATTTCCTAAACATAGTTACTTGTATATATAATAAATTTTTCATTTATTGGTTTTATGACTTTAGTGTAAACATTATGATCAGAAGAAATTTATTAATTGAATTGAAATAAAAATTCAAATATGAGAGGGGGAAATATTAATAATTAGTTTCTAAAAACATCGTATAAAAAATAATTTGAAAAAAAAATAATTTAATATCATTAAATGTAAAATAAAATTTAAATCACATAAATATTTCACAAATTAATACATACCAAGAAACTTTAAAATTATATTGTTGTACAATATTTTCTTAAATGCTGATATGTTTCTTAAGCAGATAATCTAATCAAAGTTTAAGCTGAAATTTTGATCTTTTTGTAAGAAGGAAATTTAGCATAAATATATTTAATTTGAACGTAACATAACATAAAAATCTGCTTTCTATATAATTAACACCTTGATGATTATTGACACCTGTTTTAAAAAAAATCACAATTCAAACTTTACCACGTTCACCATTTGTGAAGGTGAATAAAAGAAAATGAAAGAATCTCTTTCCCATAATGATCTATAACAGGGATGTCCAACCCAAATGACCTTGCAGGCCACTTCAGAAAAACATTATAATCTCGCGGGCCACACATAAAAATATGTACCTTTATATCAGATTCGGAAACAAAAAAACATTTATTGGAGTGAAAATTTAAAACAGAGTGAATTATTATTGTTTTCATTATTCTTCATGTATACAGATATAGACAATATAATAATGTTTATATAATATATATAATGCAATAATCAAATAATGTTTAAATTATAACAGTTGCCATTTTCTTGAAAATTACGATGTTCCTATTGAATTGATCTTTCGTTACTCTTGTTGAAATTTGATAGTGCTGTCATTCACAAATGATTAAGTATATACACATTGTCCTTTATCTTAACTGTCCTGAATATTTTTTTTTATCTTTAAAAAACATCTTTGACTGCCTCTTGCTTTTTGGACACTCTAAACAGAAAAGGAGGAGGAGAAACAAAAGTCGCACACACAGAGAATCATGTACCATCCATAGTAAAGGAATCCAACTAATGCAATTCAAAATTTATTAAAAAAGTAATTTACTATAGTAAAATCATGTAAAATGTAAATCTATTTTAATCTAAAGGACATTTCTATTATCAAAAAGGATTTATTTTAAAACAAGAACAGGTAACAGGCAAATACATTATGTATATATATAGTCTAATTCTCAACAAACAAGAGATAAACATCCATCAATCACATTCGAAAAACACATAGACAGTAGGAAAATCGCACAATGAAGGACACATGAGCAACCGAGATTAAAAATTATAAAATGGATGCTGCAGTATTAAAAACATTGCTGACTTAGGACATCTAATTCATAAAATAATTTATATAAAAGTGGGGTTGAACATATTTTTTGGCCAGCCAACCTTCCCCTTTTATGTAAATAATACTGAGCAAAAACCTTTTGAAAGTAATGAATAGGAATGTCTAAATCCATTACAAGATAGAGGTAACTTACCTAAAAATTGCACTTAAAAATGCAGAGCCCGAGCTAAATCTGAGTGCAATAAATAAGTTATTGCCAGATTCTGGACCCTAATGCAGATTCAAAGCATGTGAATGGTTGAAACGTAGCACTTAACAAAAGTATAAAAAGAGAAATAAAAATTAAAAAGAGTTACAAATTACCATAACTTTAGTGACACTAGATATATATGAATTAAATAATAATAAGTAATTTTATCTAATATTACTATTTTGAATAGCTTTATTCATATAACTATTAATAAAATTAATTGGGTATTTCTGATTTAAGCAGTATTTAGTAAAATGTTTATAGTTATTTATAATTTCTGATTTTTTAGACACTAGAAATTTATTGTGTTGCATATAATTAATAACAAAATTTCTGAATATAGAAACATGTACATTACTCTCCTAATGAGGAACTTTTATAATATTGAAAATATTATATATATATAAATTTCCCCTCAAATTTCAAAATGAAAAAACTTTAAAAATCTAATATTTAAAAATTTTATTAAAAGAGTCGGCGGGCCGCATTTACATACTGGTGGGCCACATGCAGCCCGTGTGTTGGACACCGAGATTTATAACATTAATGTTATAAGTAAATTAAAGTCAGATGCCAAAAAAACTGACATTTTTGTAAATTAGTATAGTGAAAACTGAAAAAAAATGCAAGCCTTTTGAATCAACATAGTCTAGTGTGAAACAGAAAAACGTAATGTTTTAGAAGAGAAAACCCTCATCTGACAATGCTATGGAGAAAAAAAGATATACCATACACCAGAAAGGTTCCAAAATAGAAACATCACAGAAGATCATTAAAAGCAATTATACATGGGATTTTAAAAAATCAAAACGTTTATTCAAATTATGCCAAAGATTCAATGGAAATAAAGTCAATTATCTTTGCTAAGCCTACAAAATAGAAGACTGATTTTGCAAAAAAATTTCAGATGATTTGGGTGAATTTCTAGGTGCTTCTTTAAATGATAAGTAATGACAGCCATTGCATTAGCAACAGAAAGTAGCAAAAAATGTGTTACTTTTATATTTAGGTCTTCAAACAATATCCAAACCCATCATTTGAATATAAAAAATTAAGATCTTTATAAAGAAAATCATATAATTTACAGTGTCAAAACTATAAGTAACATATATATACACACCAAGTATCAAAATCATTTATATTATTGGAAAACTATTCATATAAGTTCATAATTATATAAAAAAATGGATAGTTTTTATATCAAATTAACTATATTTTGCTCCCAAAAAAAATTTTTTTTAATTAACTAGAAACAGGTTATACAAAAAAAATTAAAATTGTAAGAACATCTTATAACATTATAACTTGGAAAAAAAACATAACCAATAAAACACTTCTTGAATGATAATGTCAAATCAAAATAAATTTACTGTACAAATTAATTATGCACACAGCAAATATAAGCATTTCACAAAAGTATTCAATTTTTTAGCCAAATTCAAAAAGAAATTCTAAAACAATCAATGATTATAAAATAAAGTACATTTAAAGGTAAAAATACTATTAAAACAGAATTAAAATATTAACCCTAAAAATGATAATACATACCAAACAAAAACACTAATATAAATCAGGTTTACTCTAAGTTTCTCAATTTTATGTTGTCAAAAGTTCAATTTATCTACTTTTTATGATATATAATAGTAAATTCCTCCACACAATAATCAAGCAAACTTTAAAACTATTATCATATAAAAGAAATTCCTCTCATAATCTATAAAAATATACTCATTTTAAGTATTACATTTGATGATAACTTTATTTACAGAAATGACTATTTCCAAGCAAACGCAAACATACAACGCGGTCTACAATCAGGTCAGGCATAACAGTGGGAATTCAAAATTTAAAACATATCTACCTCAGTTTTTAAGTTGACAAAGTATCATCCAAAATTTTTAACTACAGCTGTCTCCTTTAAGTAAGGATTTCGTCAAGTTCAGTAGGACTCTTATCGGAATGTTTAGAATCTACGAGAAACAATAAAACAAATATTACTATTCGCTACTTCAGGTGAACATTGATATTAATAAAAAACTTCAAGAGATTAAAATATTATAAGACTGCTTTGGTCTAGATGTATTACCTTAGTTAAGAAGGCAAAATTTAATCCTCCATTAATTAAAATCAGCGCGACATGGTAAGTTACGTGTAATCTTCACACAACCTATTTATTTTGACCAAGTCACCATGCTGTCGTGAACCAGTTGTTTTGATAAACCACAACAGTAAGCAATACAGTGAAGGGTAGGTAAAAAGCATGCAAGGCAAATTTACACTTAACACCGAAACTACTATGACAACTAAATATTTTTACACTTTCTTAAACATGGAAAGCATTAATATATAGCTCAATGTTTTGATTAAAAATTATTAAAAAAATATCCACAGAAGCACAACATGGCCGTTAGGATCACTATAATTTGCACAACAGTGTTGCCATTTTCAAGAGAAACTCAAGAAAACATATTATCTACAGACTACACTTAACACAGTAACATAAAGCAAAATGTATTCCAGGTATCATACTTACAAACTAAATAGAATGTGTGGAATTTTTTGAATTAAAGAGTTACTATGAAATGTTTTTAGAGAAAAATTAAGACCGACATAATCATATTAATCTCGATTTTGCAATAAATTAATTATAAGTGGCAACACACCTTGATTTTACTTCAATAAATGACTCAAGGACATATCGCCCCTATTTTTTCAACATATTATTACATAAATGTTATTTGCTTTAGCTCAGTTGTATAGTCAAATCTTTTCTTCATAATAATAGTTTTAAGTCGAAACAGATTAAATCTCTGAAATTTTACAAGCAATCGAATTTAAATGTAAACAATACACAAAACAAGTAATATGAAAAAAATATTTAAAGTCGATTCCTACTTAGATCAACAAAGAGAAATTTTATTTTAGCTACTTTTTATTAAATAGTTATAATGAAAAAAAATGTATATACATATGACAGAATCACAAATTAAATGGTAAACATTTTTTTTAATTATCATTAAAGTATCGTATTGTCGTCCAAAACAATCGTGTATATAAAATTTCAGTTCAACTGAATGCTTTTAAACGTGAGAAAAGAACCTTTTCACACAAGTTTTGACACAAGTCGCCCAAATGGTTGCTAAGTCACCAAAAATGATGCCAATGTGGCTGTGTATTTGTAATTCCTTAAATAATTCGTTTTAATCAATTAATTTTTATTAATTATAATTAAATTATTGTATTGTCATCCAAAATAATCATGTATATAAATTTTCTGCTCAATTGAGCGCTTTCAAATGTATTTTATTAACGATAGAAAATTCCACGAAGATAAATAAATATAGAGAGAGAGAGTGAACTAATAGTAGGAATTGAAAATAAAATGAAAACAAGCAAAATATTGTACGGTAATCTATGTTATATTTTCATATTTGAATAAGTAAACATAAATAACGATTTAATTGAAACGTTCTATAGTTTGTCAATATATATAAAATAAATATAAGTTATGAAACTATATATTTTTTTTAAATTTTTAATCAGATCTTTTATCTTCTTAGGAAAATATTCCTTATATTTGTTATATTATTATTCAATTAAAATTATAAACTAAAAATATATGCCAATCTAAAATCAATTTTGAAAAAAAGTGTACAGAATACAATTGTATTCCTGTACAAAAATAGAAAACCCATACAGTCTATTCATTATACCAACATGCAAAGTTTTTTTTAACCCTTTCTCTCTCTCTCTCTCTCATGCTGTCTCTTTTTTCTTTCTCTCTCTCTCTCTCTCTCTCTCTCCTTATATAACTGTTGTACAAGGGGTTGAATATTTTTTCCTGCTAAATTTTCCTTTCTAGCTTAAAGTTGTGGTTACTAAGACATATCCTTCAAATGAACCAATTCTCAGTAACCATGTCGGAGAAGATCTCGAGAGTACTTTCTCCGTGTAGTAATATATTGACTTTTTGATATTCAACAATTCTCAAACGTTGAAATTTTCTGAAAAATACTATCACACTATTGGTTTTACAGCAGCCAAGCTTGAACAATGCCAAAACCACGTGTTAAATTTAATTTTTTTTCAAAGCACTTAAAGAATTTCTCCTTCAAAGTAATATGTTTGCATAATTTTTTACTTAATTTATGTGAGATATTATCAAACCGAACAATTCTCTCTAAAAAAAACGATACTTAACAGTTTGGAAAAATAAATTGGATACATAAAAAAATTGTTTCAGTTGGAATTAACCACCCCCCCTTCTCCGCTCCTTAAATTGAAAAAGTCATGAATATGACGGAAAATAGATAATCTTTCCTTAAAACTTTAGAAAAAATAAATAATTTAAAGATTTCATCTTTCTTATTATCCCAAATATATTATTTGTTTTATCTATTACTATTACCTTCCTAATAAATTTTTTTTTTTTGTTTATCGTTTAATTTCTAAAGGACATTATTTCTCAGATTCTTCAAAGTGGTTAAATACTGTACTGTATTTTGTTCAGTTGTATTTTGTATTCGTCTAATTTTGATGTATTGAATAACACCGAATTTTTCAATTTAAAAACAAGATATTGCAGACTTTAGCTAAGATGTAACTTTGAAGTAAATACAATGAATTATTTTAAGACAGTACTACTCGTATATTTTCCACTTTTATTATTTCTTATAATTTTTCAAAAATTGAATCCGAAACATGAAAGAAAATATGTTTATACAAAGATCTCATCAGTAAATAACATGGGAAAACTAACATTATGTATCAGATAATGAAATTATTTTTGCTTTTCTTATTTCATTTATTTTTATATAAATTTCAAACGTAAGTATTATAGAAAACATACATTATGCTAAAATTATAATCTTTAATTATAATGTGTATACGTACCCGGGGTGTAACTACCACCGTATCAATGATACGGGGCCCCAAAGCTACAGGGGCCCCAACATATATACACAAAAACCGTAGTATGTTATGGGACCTCAAAAAAGAGCGTTCTTGAAAATTTGATACAGGGCCCGCTTAAGACTAGTTAGGCCAGTGATACATACACAGTGATGGATTGCTCATTAGGTGGAGTAGGCAATTGCCTATGGGCCCCACGCTTTTTAGGGGCCCGCAAGAGCGTGTTTTGTTTTTTCTTAGTGCTTCAAAATCATTCGAGCTAAGTCTGTGATGTCAAAAACGTAAGTTTGCGACATAAACATCGTCTTGCATCCAATTTATACCTACTGATGGGTAGTTGCTCCAGACTTTGTCAAAATTCCAGATGTTCGATGGCATACAGAGAACAGAACATCTTGGTAGGTTATTTAGCTTATCTTTTCCTGAGACAGCCTTATAATCAAGACTTAATTCAGATTAAATTATTTTATTAGTTAGTTCAGTTTATATATGTGAAACAGTTGACGCCGCAAAAAAAATAATAGGATCTTTTTTTACAGTAAATTATACTGTAAAAAAACTGTACCTTAGTTATAATAAAATTTCAAAAAAGTCAACGGCCATAAAGAAGTGAATCTTGTTCTAGACTCTAAGCTCTTACTTACTTTTGACTGAGACTTAAAGAATAACTGTTTTATTTTCTTTTTGTAGATTTTTGTATCCCCAATGTTAATAAAGAAGAAATACCTAAGTGGTGAAGAGAAACGAAAAAATCAAAAAGGTAAATCAAACAAGCTTGCGGAACAAATGAATAAAGCATATAATCTTTTACAACTTAACTCCACTGATAGAACATCAACGGAAAATCTACTTGATACTTCTCCAAGTACGTCTACAGGTAAAATTACGGCAGAAGATCTTACACCACAAAAAATTGTAGAAAAGGAAGATAAAGTTCAGATGCAAGATGACATTCAAACTGATTCGAATGTTCAGTAAGATATTCAAAACAGAAATCACCTTGGACCAGAATATCAAAATGATATTGGGTTATGGCAAAATATTACCGAAGGTGTGCGAAATTTCTGGGGTAATAGAAATTCTGCGGAATGTCAACATTTTGACAAGGATTTTTCGGCTTCATGCAAAGAGTACGATGATTGTAAAACAAAATTTTCTCTCACGATGATGTTTCAAAAACATGTAAGAGGTGAAATAATCAAAAGAGAATGGCTCATGAATTAGCCATCTACATTAAATGTATATTGTTTTTCATGCGTCCTATTTAGTGAAGCATCTGCTTGCTAAACTAATTTTGGAAGGATTTTCTGACTGGAAGAATGCAGCACAAAGAATGAAAATACACAAAGACAGTTCAACGCATCGAGAATGTGTACAGACACTTATTTGTAGAAGACGTACACATAATCGAATTGACAGTTCTTTGGAAACCAAATTTAATAAAGGACAAGAATATTGAATCACAGTTCTGCAGAGAGTAGTGTCAGTAATCACACACAAATTTCTCTCATCACGTGGACTAGTGTTTCGAGATGATTTAGAACATAATGGCAATTACTTAGGAATATTAAAACTAATTGTGGAGTACGACCCTTTTCTCAGTTCACATATTGCTAGATACGACAATAAAGAATATAACTTTCATATTTGTCTTCTACAATATGTGAAGAAATAATTGAAATAATGGGAAATAAAGTTAAGGAAAATATTATACAGGACATTCAGGAAGCTAAATACTTTTCTCAGAGCGTTGATTCTATACCAAATATATCTCATACGGCAGTGGCATAACGGAGAATATATGGGCCCCTCCAAAGTCATGTTTGGGACCTCCAAACACAAATACGTACTTGGCGTCAGTCGGGCTTTAGGTCCCCTAGAATCCCTGCCCCGCGCAATGCGGGAGTTGCGGGGTTGTACGTTAGGCCACTGTCATACGGATCAATTGACAATAGTGCTTTGATACGTGAGAGTATATGATGGTGAAGTGGCAGAACGCTTTGTAACATTCATTCCCATAAAAAGTCACACTGAAAGCGCTTGAAAGCACTGTTTTGACCTTCCTAAAAGATGCAGCATTCATATAAGAAACTTAAGGGGACAATCTTATGACAATGCAGCAAATATGTCGGGATGCTACAATGGTGTTCAAGAGTGTAACGCCGTCAGTCATTAGTACACAAGAAAATTTGTCACAGCCATATTTTAATATTTAAATAGTATTTAATAGCTTCATTAAATAGGCCAAAGCCGGGCGGACAGTCTTTTTCACTCGAGGTCAGTCCTTATTCCGCAAGGCACTCGACAATCCCTTGCTTTTCCGGGCTCTAGTTTACTCCATGGCTCTCGGTTTCCATTCAGGGCTCCGTCCGTCTCACTCCAGGGCTCTATCCAAGTTTCTCTCCTTCCGTCCAAGTCTTTTCCAAGTCTCCTTCTCCGTCCAAAATTAACCCCTTTTAAACACCAGGGGCGGGTCCACCATTCGCCCCTCGTCTTCCTTATTGGCAGGCCAAAAAAAAAAGGTCTGCCCTCGTCTTCCTCATTGGCAGGTCAAAAAAAAGGTCTGCCCTCGTCCCCGGGCCACTTTCGTCCCCCATTTGCGCGGCCAACACAAACACATTCCTCGTCCGTCTGGAATCCAAGGGCGCCATAATTCTCATCCATTCATCTCACACCTGGGCCTCACAGCCCCACTCTCAATGCATCGACTTGCATGCAGGCCTCGCCTATTCAAGACTTTCATAAAGGAATGCCTATTGACACCGGCATTATTTAGCCATTGTAAATTCCAGACCAGATGTCTGCGCTTGTCCGAGGCCAGACACCAAACAATGACCCCATGGCCACCTGCACTTGTCATCCAACATCTGTTTGGGGATGAATAGATAAAGTGACTTCAGATAAATTGACAGGGTGGGGTTCACCCCAATCGAAGACGTCACAAGAGCATGTATTAAAGATAAACCAGCTTGCATACTGTATTCTGAGCTCAGCACACTCGCTAAATTTAGTAGGAGTAAGTGAGGCAGAAAGCTGTGTTGGAGCAGTTTCCTTCTTTGGGCTTCTACAAGCAATGTACAACTTTTTCTCAGCACCGACACACCTTTGAGCGATTATGTTACAATACGTTGAGGACAGCAAAGACTCTGAACTAGTTGTAAAAAAAAATAAATGACACAAGATGGTGTTCCAGAGGGAGCCATGGCCCTGGGCGCAAGCACTGCGGTATTTAAATTCAAAAAAAATATTTCAAACACCAAATTGTTCCCACGCGACAAAACTGACAGAAACGAGTGAAAGCTATAATACACGGACAGATGCAGGAAGTTTATTAGTCGCTATGCAATCGTATTTGTTTTTATGTTACTTAGGCTTCTGGCAACCGGTACTGTGTGGTCAATGATGCTCAAAATTATTTGCAAACAGAGACTAAATATCCATCCATATACTCAAAAAATACGTGCTTTGCATACCATATTCGAAGCAAAATGAGAGGAATTCGTGGATGACGCTTTAATGTATGCTAAAATTTTATGTAAAGAGCTTGAAATTTTTTTGGACCCCAAGACGAATCAAGAGGAAGCATATATTTGGCGATGGAAGTAAAGATGTTCAGTTATCGTTCGAAGATGACTTGATGCAAACAATATTTTCTGCCATAGACAGAGTAACTGGTGAAAGTCGAGAAAGATTCCAACACTTACAGAATCTAGCGCCCTCATTCCCAACGTGGGGAGCAGGCCCCACCGGTGGGGCATGGCAATATTTTGGTGGGTCATGGGCAAGACGTGCACCTTTCGGCTGATTATACCAAAGACTATGGGGTAATTCGAGAATGAGTTATTAACAGTGAATTTTCTAGAGTCTACGGATGTGAATGTTCGTGTTAATGCATACATAAAAATATTGTATGTACATGTGTAATTGGTAAACAAGATATTTCCGGTCTCCTCAGTCACGTGTCTTGGTCGACCAAGAAGAGGGCGGGACTCATGTCGTCAGAAGAGTTAATGTTTTCTCGGCCAATCAGCGTGTGTGACATTCATTTTGCTTCTCAGCTTGCTTACGTTTAGCCCTGTGTCCAGCATACCATGTTGCTCTGTATTTGTTTATAATAATATGTGACTTATGTGTAAATTAATGTTCTATATTACAATTTGAGAAACTAAAAAAAAGGAATATATTATTATTTTTATTTATTTATGTATCAATTGAACTCAGCAATTATGTAAATTAACAGTATCTTGCATTTATACCACGCTCGCTAAAACTGGACTGTTTCTACAACATTTCGTTTTCATTGATATTCATATTCCTTATTCAGAAGCATTTATCTTGAATAGCCTACTTCTTTAATTAATTATAATTTTATTTATTTAAGTCACAAACCCTATGCATAAAATGAGTGGTGCAAGTAAAAAAAAGTTCATCAGTATTCAGATGAATATTTAAAATTTGGATTCATACCCGCTATGCATGATGAACGGTCCCCTTTCTGCCTCTTATGCTAACAATGCTTGACCAACGAATCAATGAAACCAGGTCGTCTTGAGTTGCATTTGAAGTCGAAACATAGTGCTTATGTAAATTCAGATTTAAATTACTTTAAGTTTTTAAAAGAGAAGTTTGCAAAAATATCAACAATAAAGTCTCTGTTTAATATACGAACTGTTAGCGTCAATCATACTCTTGAGACTAGTTATGAGATATCTTTACTCATTGCGCCAAATGTGGAAAAGATCATACTATAGGAGAGGATTTAATAAAACCATCAATATCACAGCATTTCTTAAAACAGTCCTGGAAAAGGATGACAACACTGTTAAAGCCATGCTACTCAGTACCAATACTGTTAGTAGAAAAATAGATGAAATGAGTGATGAATATTGAAACACAACTTGTTGAAAAGTTGAAATCCAGATATTTCTCACTACAGATGGATAAACCAACTCTGAGAAACAGTGAGGTAGTATTGTTAGTATATGTAAGATATATTGATAAAGGTTAATTTGCTGAAGAAATGGTGCTCTGCAAATCATTACAAACCACCACTTCTGCCGCTGATATATATGGTAAGCTAAACAATTTCTACGCTTCAGTAATATACCAATAGAAAACATAGCTTCTTGTGCTGCAGATGGTGCTCCTGTTATGATGGGCAAAGAAAAAAAAGGCTGCTTAAAATTGATGAAAGATAATCCAGAAATGATTCTTGTGTACTGTGTTATTCATAGAGAAAACTTAGTGGCCAAAAATATTACTCCTGTTCTTAATGAGGTACTACGTTCTGTTATAAAATGTATCAATTACATCAAAGCTAATGCAAAATGTGAGCGTCTCTTCAGACAATTTTGTGAAAATGAAAATGCAGGCTATGTGAGACTTTTACTTCACACTCTTAAATTGACTCTTAAAGGGGAATTTCTTGAAAAGATTCGTGGATTTATATGACGTTCTTAGTGACTTTTTAAGAGACAAGCCTGAAATAAAGCACCTGAAAACTGTTGATGGTAAGGCATTTGTAAGTTATTTAACAGATATTTTTGAAAAACTAAATATCTTGAATAAACAACTTCAAGGATCGAATAAAACTCTTGTGGATACAAAGACTAAGATATTTGGCTTCGTTACATTTATTGAGATATGTCAAAAAATATTTCTCACAAAAATTTTGACCAGTTTCATTGGCTAAAAAAATGTGAGGTGACTGATGCTGTTGTACTTGTCATTGTAGATCATTTGAAAATAATTGGCTCTGATTTTAAGGAACGATTTTCTGATTTAAAACAAATTGATTTTCCAACATGGGTGACGCAGCCTATTTTAGTGCATATATCTGATATTTCGATGCAGTACCAAGAACTCTCGGAAATGCAAAATGATGAGTCCGTTAAAACTTTATTCAATATAAAAGGAGTGATGGCAAGGTTTTGTAATGAGACAGAAACTAAATACCAACATTCAACCAAGTCTGCCAGAAAATTTTTGTTACTCTTTCCATCTTCATATTTAGCTGAATGTGGCTTTAGTGCTGTCAATGATTTGTTATCGAAGAAAAGAAATCGACTTGATATCACTAAACGAGGAGACTTGAGACTTAAGCTAACTAAATTGGAGCCTGATATAAAATCTCTCTTTCGCAGACATGACGCATCAGGATCTCACTAACAGACACTTTTAGGACAGCTCAATTTTTGTGTGTTTTTCATTATTATTAGTTCAATAATGAAAATGATTAAAGTATTTCAGAATAATGTTTAATTCAACTATTTGCTATTTCTGCATTTCAGTGCTCTATTATATGTTTGGAAACTGTATTTCTTTAACTGTTCTTAGACTGTTAGATGACTTATTCGTTAGAAGTTTGTTTAGATACCAAGTTAATGGTCTTTTAAACTTCCTTCAGGTGAATAACCGTAAAATTTTGAATAACAAAATTTAAATATCACGAGGGGGGCATCAGGATTTTAGAAATGCCTAGGTGGGGCATGGCCCAAAATCGGTTGGGAACCACTGATCTAGCGCAAAAATATGCTTTTTTAAGGTCTGAAGTGATATTGAGCATGGACGAACTTAACTTAGATCAAGCTCCTCAACAAAAAAGAAAGAAGCGTTCCAACTTGAGCGCGTACGTCTACAAGCTTTCGTAGGTGCAACAGACCCATGCTGTAAAAAAGAACTCATTAGGTCCTGCTCTCTGGGTTTATTAAAATATATAATTGAGTCCAAACTTGAAGATGGCTTACCAAACATTGTCATAATATTGAGAATTTTTGAAGTTATACTTCTTTTGGGGAGTTAGAGAAATAGGATGAGGGTAAATTTTTTCAATGCGCGCGCACCCCGTCACGTATGCGAAAATCTTTTGTCTAGAAATATACAGAACGGGACAAATCATTCCCGCCTTCGAAATTCTCAGAGAAATATTTCTCTTCACTTCCCTGAAGAAGGGGACACCCGGGTTTGAACTTTGAACCTCCCGATCTGCAGTCGAATCCTCTACCACTGAACTATACGCCCCGTGTCAGAGGCCCTTTGCTTTGCGTTCCATAGGAACGGATACGAAAATGCTTTGTCTAGAAATATACAGAACGGACAGATCATTCCCGCCTTCAAAATCCTAAAAAAAAAATTCTCTTCACTTCCCTGAAGAAGAAGACTCCCGGGCTTGAACCGAAGGCCACTCGATCTGCAGTCGAATGCTCTACCACTGAGCTATCCCTTTCGGTCAGTGAACCTTTGCTTTGCGTTCGGTAGGAACGGATACGAAAATGCTTTGTCAAGAAATATGCAGAACGGGACAGATCATTCCCGCCTTCGACCCCCTCCCCATATTATTGGCCCTATTGTTCCATTGCGGAGGTTTTTAAATTTATTTAAATCGTGATTATCTCAGGTTTGGCTGGTTCAATTGATTGAACGTTAATATCGTTCAACTATGCTCGTGACCGCCTTTCCTCCTTGGCCCAGCTTGCCCTGCTAAAGATTTTTAGAAAGATTTTAATCTTGTTACGCCAAAGAGGTATAACTTCTTACGTGCGTACATAAGTACACACACACACACACACACACACACACTTTTTAACATCTGCCATTAGTAATGCACGTTGCGAGAGTAGCTTCTCTAAGCTAAAATTAATCAAAAATTATCTCAGATCGACTATGTCCACGTTAAGGCTAACAAATTTAGCTATTCTGGCAATTGAACATGACATACATATTGATATTGACAATAGTATAAAAGATTTTGCTCTGAAAAAAACACGAAAAGTGCATTTTTAATCAATAAAAAAAATTTAAAGCTTCTTTTTTTACTTTTACTAATTTTCTTGACTAATAATTAAAATACAGAGGCTGCAAATTTCCGGTCGGCCCCTGGTGGCGAAATCCCACGCTACGTCACTGGCTACTACGGCTTTATCCAAAGGTTATAGTAGCTTTCAGAAAGCTTTACAGGTCATTGCTGAAGATATGACTCAAAATGTACAAGTAATTCATGAAGCTAAATGCCTTCTAAGAGACTTGTCGATGAAAGAAAATATTATCAAGGCAGGCTTTTAGGCTCTTGTCTTAAATCGGATCATCTTTGCAAATGAAATCAACAGAACTTCAAACAGCCGTCATTCTTCTGAAATCATTACTGGATTTTTTAAATTCACGAAGATAAATGTGATGAACATGAAAGAAAGGCAAATGAGAAATGGGTTCGCAATACACGGATGAATGTAGACGTGTGCGCATAAGAAGAGGACATTACAATAACGGTGATGCAAAACATGTTGTGCTTCAAGGAAGTGAAAAATTCAAAGATTGAATCTTATCTACCTATAATAGACAATTGATATGAAGAAATATAGTAAAATATCTTTTCTGTTTGGGTTCCCCGTTGATTTCCCCTTAAGGGAAGCTTCCCAAAAAAGCTGCGCAAATATTTAGAGAACATTACCCTGAGGACATTGAATTCGAATATGAAAAATGGTTTATTTTAAACATTTCATATTACAAATAAAGGATTTTAAAAATGAAGAAATGGTACCAGCATCATGAGACCATACGAACTAATTTTCAAAATCTTGCTGCAATCAATTTTTCCCAATATTATAACAGCATTAAAAATATACAGGTGTCTTATGATAACAAATGCTTCTAATGAATGAAGTTTTTCAAAATTAAAAATGCTAAAAAACTGTCATCAATCTTGAATAACACAAGAAAGACTGAACTCATTTGTTATTATGGTCATTCAATACGACGTCTTGCAGAATATAGAATCTCAAGATGTTCTAAAAGAATTCACGGCCAAACAATTGAGAAAACCAAATATTTAGTTATTTTTTATTGCTAGAGTTAATTTTTTTCTAATAAACAATTATTGTTTATTTATATTTTTTTAATTTGCTGATAATTTGTTGTTTTATTTGTGCAATGAAATATATTCCTAAAATGTTGTGTAATAAAATTATTAGGCTACAGAGCCCCCAGAATTCGACTGCCTAGGGGCCTCCATGTCATTTAATCTGTCACTGTACGTACATATATGTGTGTTCATTTTTTTTTTCATTAAGATGTTGCAGTCATGGCAAAATAAATAGTCGAGTAGATTACAAAGAATTTATTTTAAACAAGAAGATAAAGTTTTATGCAACCCATCTCAAAAGTTGCCGTTCGACGAAAGATGCAGAAGGATCCTTTTCTACATTCAAATCGGGAACAAATGTTATTGTGGAAATATAATCACGTGTTCAAGCGAAGGGAAATATTAAAAGTTGTAAGAGGCCCGAGCCTCTCTCGCGAGCACCTAGATATGAGTGTGTGGGGAGGGAGGGTAATGGAAGAAACACTCGACATGATTCAATCCGTTTATTTCAACACTAAGAACAGACACAATTTCAACTAATAATCTTAAGAGAATGTCTCAATAAAAGACGCGAAAGTGGAACAACGACAGTAAGACGTAAGCGATTAGTCGACTAACAAACTGGATCCTTCCTTTAATTCAGGATCTAACTTTTTATCCGATTTAATCTTATCTTAATTCAATCTTAGTGAACAATCGTCACTTTAAGGTTTCCTTGTATTAATAATCAAAGCTCTATAATTCAAGTATTATACCTTTAACATCAATCTCACCCGTCTAGAGTATACCTCCGCTCCTTCTCCTCCTAAAGCTACAAAACCTCGTCTATTTATAATAAGTTAATTTGTATATCACGATTCTCTTCTTACGAAGGGCTGGTTATGAATAACGCGAATTGATAGCCCAAAGATTTCCCAAGAGGATTAGTTAGAAGGTCGCGTATAGATCCGTCACACATTTTTAACGTTCGTAATCAATGACTTTCATGTAGCACATTAGCCACATCAATTTAAACTGCATTCATTGAGCGATGTTTGGAAGAAAAGAACCACTAGCAAAGGTTAAAAAAGTTTACACAGAAAATTGTAGGTAAAATAATTTTTTAATATACATTTTTTAGTCGTACAATATTTTGAGATATTTTTCTATTAGACTTATTGTGTATTTACAGGACTTAAAAAAAATTATTGCATTAGATTTGAAGTAACATACGAGTAAAATATATAGTAATTGTATTTATACGTTGAGAAAATGTTAATATTAATTGATTGTGATTTTGAATCTTTAAAACAAACAAGAACAGCACAAATAAAATGTCAAGGAAAGATGTTTCATCGAATATTTAATTGATAAAAAAAAAAAAATCGCTTAACATATACATAGAAAATTTGACTAGTATGAAAGTAAACATAAGAAAGCTCTTTTAATCGAATTTGTACTGTGTTCTCTATAATTCTAAGTAAGCAATAAAGAATATAAATGTAAGCCGAGTGAACGTAATTATAAGAATGATGAAGATAGAGTCCTCACACTGTGCAGCACCTATTCATCGGAGTACAGAATAAATTATTTTGATAAAAGCGTTTTCCAAACACTTTCATTGAAAAATTATTTAATATTTTCGCTATAAAATTCTCTAGAGTTTATTTGAGAGTGAACCCATGAGAAATTCAGAAATTTCATTTAATTTTTTTCTAATAGAATTTACATTTTTTAAGAGTTCAGCGTGTTTCTTCATAATTGAATGCATAACAAATATATTCATCTAAAAATATGATAATTCCAAAATGGCACAACACTTGCTACATTTCTTTCTATAACAAACATTCCTTTTTTTTTTTTACAAAATGACTTTATTTAGAAAAACTGAATCTTAAAGTATAAGACACACACAAATTAAGCAATAACTTTAAAAATAAAACTTAAAAATTTTTTTGTTACACTTTAATGAAGTAAATGTTCGAAGTGTGTTTACCTTCTACGGAATGCATTCTCTACACCAGGGGTCGGCAACCTTTTGAGATGGAAGAGCCAAAAATTACAATTTACAAAATTTCGAAGTCTTTAAAGAGCTCACAAAACTTTTTCTTGCGAACAATAAATAGTACTTGTATAAATAAAGTTTTTTGATAAAAAAAAAAACTAATTTATTTATTTATGAGAAAAAATATCTATTTATTCATATATAAATAGTGTTTTTCACAACAAATTAGATAATATATATATGGCATTATTAGATAATTACTTATTATTTAATCAAAAAATTAAACATTTACTTACAGCACTAACTTGTACTTCAATAACAAACAATTGAGCAAACAAATTCAATGGGAGTGATGGCTTAGTTATTCAAGTAGAAAATTTAAACTTTACTAAACAATGTAACTTATACTTAAAAATAAAAATAAGAAAATAACATACATTTGAGCAAACAAATTCAATGGGAGCTTTGCATGGTTTTAGAAAGTTTGGATAAATTTGATTCATAACTTGTTGTTTTAAGTTGCAAACACGACTCTAAATTTTCATTTGTTAGTTGGATTCTTACTTTACTTTTAATTATATTCACGCAAGAGAACGCTTGCTCGCACAAATAAGTTGATCCAAAGATAGTCAGCAATCCAAATGCCAACTTCTTTACCTCACTGCAGCAATCTGGAAGACTATTCCATATGTAGAATATAAGTGCCTCAACTCGCGGCATTTCTTTTAAAGCTGTCAACTTTTGTTGCGTTACGTACATACATTTCTGGTCCTCCAACTTGCTTTTCAACTCTGTAAATTTTCCACTTCACAAGCCTTTACTTTTAAAATCAATCAATTGCATTTCTAGGGATCCAGTATCAATTCCAAATGGCTCAATGTGGATTTCTTTACTATTTGTGTTGAGAGGATTTACTATGAATGCTAGAGTGGTTTTGTTGCTTTGAATTGCTCAAATCTGTCAGAAAATTCATCTTTAATTTTTTATAACTGTGCTGAATTAATTCGTGTCAACAGTTGCACTGGTTTTATCGAGATATTGCTTTAGAAATTAAAAATGAAGTAATTTACCGCTCTCAATATCTTCTGCAAGAAGAATTTTTCTTCGAAAGAAACCAATTCTTCTACCAAAACATAAGCTAGGTTTCCCTTTCCCTGCAGTTTTAGATTCATCTCATTTAATTTCTCTGTGATATCCACCATAAAGTAACATATTCGCAACCATTTGTCGTTCTCTAATTCAGGGTGATTAATGCCTTTTTCATATTGAGGAATGTATTTATTTCATTCAAGCCCAAAGCAAAACGTTTCAACACCTTACCTTTGGAAGTCATCGCACTTTATTGTGAAGAAGGAGGTCGGAATACTGAGTCTCCATTTCGTTTAATAATTCTTTAAGCTGACGATGGTAGAGTGCTTTTGCAAGATGCTGTTAACAATCTTGATTACCAAATTCATGACCAACTATTTCGGCCGAAAATGTTTGAGCACAAAGCACTTCTTGGTGTATTATGCAGTGAATCGTAAGAATTTCGTGGGGTTTATTTGGGCCTGAAGAATTGTTGTTGCACCTTTATTTTTTCCTGTCATACCTCTCGCTCCCTCAGTTGTTATTGAAACGATTTTATTTAAATCGATCTTATTGTCTTCAAGGCATTTTTGCACGGCATTCGTTTTATCTTCTCCTCTAGTTTGTCCCGAGAGCGGTAGCAATCCTAGAAGTTCTAGTTTTGGACCTTGGGAAGACATATACCTGACAAAAAGGGCAACTTGTGCCGTATCTTTTATGTCTCGCGTCATTTGAGATCTTCCTACGGACGGACAACAGTGACGACGCGTGTCACTGGGGAGGGGTGTGGTGAAAAGCGAATACAAGTGGCTGAGAGATAGAAACGGTGTCTAATCCACGTTAATTGATTCAAAACAATTTTTAACTGTTTTTTTTTTGATAAAATAAATAATATTTGCGTATTGAACTAAAGAGCCACAGCTTCACATCCAAAGAGCCACACGTGGCTCGCGAGCCGCAGGTTGCCGACCCCTGGTTTAAAATAAAATTTTACTTTTAAACAGCCCCATTAAAATAAATCGACGGGGTTTAAATCTGGTTAACGAGTTGAGCCATGACGTCCAACCCATCTTGTGGGATATTCCTTATCCAAATACTCCGTACAAGACGCTTATAATGGGCTAGGTAACAATCTTGTTGGAACTACAAGTCCCTGTAGCTGTTGAGTGGCATAACTTCCAGAAGGTCTGACAAATTGCTTCGGAGAAAATTAAAGGATTAGGCGCCATTTAAACTTTAAGATAACTAAAAACACACATGGTCCAACTATTTTTTCATTTAATATTCTGGTCCACATGTTGATTTTAAATTGAAATTGGGATCGGTCTTCAAGCAAAAATGCTGATTTTCCAAATGCCTTCCATGCAAGTTGTCAGTTTTTACTCACGTAGAATTGCAACAATATCTATCTCGCTCAATAGCTGTTTTTTTTTTCGTGGAGCCACACGCGTTTTCTTGTTTATTCTTCAAAATCTTTGAGAGTAGAAGACGAATGCACCGAAAATGTAATTCCTTAAAATATCATAAAAATGTTTCATTTTTAAATTTATTGCTTGATTTGAGTTACAAATTTAAGATTCAGTTTTTAAAAATGAAGTCATTTTATAAAAGAAAACAAAATGGCAATGATTGCTATGGATAGAAATGTTGCAAGTGTTGTACCATTTTGGAATTCTCCTCAAATGGGTAATCTATTGAAATAATTTACTTCGAGTAGAGTGTAATATCTTTCGTTTATGAAGCGTCAAATTTTTAGGTCACGTTTTCTCACAACGGCTCAAGCTACATTAGTTCTAACTAAACGACCGGTCCACTTTTTCGCTTAGGCACACTAGGCACGTACCTAGGGCGCAAAAGATTTACCGGCGCCAAAAAATTATAAGGATAAAAACAAGAAAAAATTAAAAGTTACAAAGAACGTACCACCGACTAGAGCGAGTCATGAAAGAAGCATTTCTGCCCCTAAGAAGCAAAAGACTTAAATGAGATCTACTATAGAAAATAAAAAGCTTAACAGTTTGATGTTGTTATGTACTCAAAATAACATTACCAAGGAAATTGATTACAGTTATGTCATTAATGATTTTGTAATGATCACAGCTTGAAGAAACCCTTTGTTGTGCCAGTACAGTGACAACGACTCAACAAAGAATAAGGATGTCTAAAACTAAAAGACAGTTAAGCGATGAAAAAGATGATAGTTATCAAGTTGAAAATAGTTTATCCAATAATGTTTTGGTCTACACTGTAATTGCAAACGTGTACTAATTTACAAAAGGGTAGGTGGTCCGCGACGTCGTAAGGTAAGAGATGAACAAGTGTCTAAATCGTGCCACTATCCTTTCCTTACGGTTGCCAGTCCAGGACACAGCGGGTCAATAGGTGGTGGATA
Organism: Trichonephila inaurata madagascariensis; assembly: GCA_019973955.1. NCBI lineage: Eukaryota > Metazoa > Arthropoda > Arachnida > Araneae > Nephilidae > Trichonephila > Trichonephila inaurata. The sequence goes on along the minus strand of BMAV01026482.1, from coordinate 47,416 downwards.
ATAGAAAGACTCTCCATACAGCAAAAACAAAGAAAGGGAAAAGAGAAAGAGAGTTGAGGGAAAATTCCTCCCAAACTAAAACTGGCAAGGTAAGGATTGAAGGTGTGAGGTTCTTTGGAAATAGTAGGGCGCGTAACAATTTGAAGTGCCTAGGGGAGGTTAAAAACGGCCCTGCTAATTTGTGTGATTAATAGCACGGCTATAAGAGATCATGCTAGTGAAAAAATTGCTGTGAAATTATGGAATTTGAGGTCACAGTACCTAATGATGTGTTGGAGGGTATCAACAGAGGTATTTTAAAATTGAAGATGTACTGAAAATAAAAAAATTTCTTTGTGATGGTTATAGACAGAAAATAGCAAGTGTTGTACAATTTTAGAATCTTAACTAAATGGGCCAACTTTTGAAAAACTTGCCTTGGGTTGTGTGTCATAGTTTTCTTTTTATGGAGAGTCAAAGTTAGGTGACATTATTTTCTCAAACCCAGACTCACGTAAACTACGTTATAATTTTAACTAAATCAGCAAATGTTTTTGTCCGACTTGTCAATTTTCGATGTTAACAAAAATGCGCTCACCCTCACTTAGCCAAGTTCAGGAATTCCCCTTTATTTTCTTAAGAACAGATATGACTCCACTTTTCACCTCGTGACCGCTTATCGATAAGTTTCGGAACACCCTGTATACCACAGAGGGCAAGTTTTCACTACGGCAACAGAAACATGCTCTAAATTATTTTCAATGAAAAAAATAAAAAATGATTGTACATAGAAGTTAAGATTCTAAAATATTTAAAATTCGTGTTACACTACAAATATGAAACATGTAGCAGCAAATCCAGAAAAAAATTAAATAATATTTTAGGCCTGATAACTACTTAAAAAATAAAAGCAATTCAATACATATCAACACGATACTGATATAAATATATATTCGATTGGATTTTATGCTATAGATTTTTCATTCCAAATTTTTATTATCTGATAACCCAAAAAAGTGTCGAAGCAACAATTTCTTGCCATTGCAATCGACGAAGTATTAGATTACATGATATGAAAAAAGCTTAACAAACTAATTTTCTGCTAGAAAATGTTGTCAAGTTTGTATTTAATTCAATAAATACTAGTATTTTCAGCACAGTAAATTATTTTTTAAATAAAAATGTTCTTTGACAATAAAAAACCTATCTGTCATAAGTATAAAGCACAATAATACAATGTACTACTAAATTAAAAGCAGCTTAAATTATATTTTATCTTTAAGAGAAAAAATACAGTTTGAAAAGTGTAACTTTTTCCCAATAAATTATGCAAAAGTTGGTTTAAAAAGAATGCAAAATAACAGAAATTAAATCGTAGTGGAATATTAAACGTGGAGTTAAATCATAGTGTAAACTTTTAATTATTTAAAACACACACAATATACTTTTTTCAATAGCATTTCAGACTTTTTTTTTATGTAATAAGAGAAAAATGCTAAGCGATGATGTACATGTGTTAAACTTAATTTTACTCTTAATCCTAAAATCAGTTTTTAAACTAACATAAGGCAACGGCATTGCTAAGTTTTAGAGTTCCTATGACAAATAGACTATTATTTACTTCCTAATCTCAATAAAATATTCAAAAGTTTTTTGATAATATTTTTTCAAAATTACCGGAAGTTAAATTATTATAAAACAAGTTGAACACTTGACAGAATCATTGTTTGACAGGCGAGGATGTCGATTGATTCGTTTAATAACGTCGTATTCTAAAGCAACGAGAGGGCTATTGGCGACGGACCTAGTAATTTTGAATCTTGGTCAAGTGACGAGGTTCGAGTACATCTGAGCAGGTACCCCACTCTCCACACCATGCCACCGTGAGGATTTAGAGCCTCAACAGATATCTCCGTGTAAAGGGAGGTTCCCAAAACACAAATTATTTAGTGGCATCAGGATTCGAACCATGACTTCACAGACCTCGAGTTCATTACCTTGACCACCTCGGCTACCGAGATCACGGTGAGGACGTCGAAAAAAGAAAATCAATAAAGCTGTCTGCTTGGATTAAAAAAGCTGTGAAAAGTGAGCAAACTGTGAGCTGTACTCCTAGACCGAAAATTAGAAAGAGAATTTTTTATTACTCTTTTTGCCCCACTATAATTTCAGTATTTTATATATGATATGTAAAATTTTGTGATACTTGTAAGTATTTCAATTCTCATTTTTCTTTTACTTTTTACCCCGTTCATCAATTTTTATTTTCCTAATTGGTTATGAGAATACTATTTTAGGGATAGTTTTTATCTTTTGAGATAAAAAAACTATTGTTTTATTAAAGTTTATGCAATTTTATACAAAATTAAATAATTTTAAATTGTAATAATTAAAATATTTATTACTTATACAGGTCGTTATCAAAATAATAGAAACACCTTAGATTTATAAAGATTCTTTTATTATAATGGTGCAGAACCGCCTTTGGCACGTAATGCAACTAGGAATCGATACATACAAGTGCTGAAAAGTGTTTAGAAAAATATTGTATCATGCTTCATGGAGGTATTGTGAAAGTTCTAGGAGAGATGCTGGTGGAGCATACCGATTCCGTATTGAACGCCTTAAAATAGACCATAACGGTTCAATTATATTGAGGTCGATTTACTGTGTGGGCCAAGGTAGATGTTTAATTTCATCCTCGTGTTCACGAAACCATGATCGGACAAGTCTCGCAGCATGGATAGATGCATTATAAACCTGGAAAATCCCCTCTCCTGAAGGAACAAAGTGTGTATCATAGGATGGACCTGACCAGCTATATAAAAATTCTCTATAATTCTCCCCAGTGATTCTTCCTTTCAGAACTACGATTGGTCCAGCAGATAACCACGATACGGCTGCTCATATCATGAAAGATCCACCTCCATTCTTGACAGTGGGAAGGTGACAATCACAATCATACGCTTGTGCAGGTGTGCTCCAAACGTGTATTCATCCTGTTAAAGCGAAAAATGTGAAAGATGATTCGTCAGACCATATTATCTTCTTCCACTTATCAATTGACCAGGTCTTGTGAGTGTGACGCCACTGTAGACGATGTTTGGTTTTAACATCTGTGACAAGTGGCTTGGGCATTGCTGCTCTGCCGTAAATGTTCTAGTTAATAAGGTGCTTTCCAGCTGTAATCATTGACACTGGAGAATCCAGATGCTGATTGAGCTCTGAGGTCACTTTTGCTGCGCTATTTTGCTTTGCTGAGGTCTTGCCGCGTTGTGTGTATGCTGACATGATTTAAACACCGTACCTCTTGAAACGCCTAAAAGTTGGGATGTTTGGGGCATACTTACTCCAGCTCGACTGGCTCCTACAATTTGGCCTCTTTGAAAATCTGGGAGGTCCAATATTTTACCCTTTGAAAAAAAAATCCAAGACTTACAAAACTTCAATAAAGCTAACTTATACTACCAGAATATATGCATTTCTATTACTAAAAAAATGGTAGCAATTATTATATTTTAATGCTTACGATGCGCATTCCCTTTTATTCTCTGGTGTTTTTACTATTTTGATAACTCCCTGTATCTTCATCCAAATGTTATATGATTAAAAAATAGAAAGAAAAAATTAATAAGTTTTCTACTCTGAACATGGTAGAGCAAAAATTATTTTGAAGATGTTTATTTTTTTATGAACAGCTGTCTGTTTCTACTCACAGAGAAAGGACCAGCAAGAAGGGGGAACAAATGCTTTTGCAAGGCTCTGAACAACTGTGGATACTAAAAAAGAATATTTACGAAACAAACATTAAAAATAATATTAAAAAAAACCCGTTAACAGTTGTTTACTAAATGCAAAGCTTTAATTGTGAGCCTAAATATACCACTTAACACAATAACTTAAAATGACTTTTAAGTACTATTTTTTCATGTCCCTAACCACTTGGCTAAAATCTGCCAATTAATTTTTTTGGGTCCCAAATCACCAATAACTTTGGGGCAAGTAATTTCCAAAAAAAAATCCTTTCATTAGTTTTTTTTGTAAACATAGAATCCCCACATTACACTGCATTACTCCAATTATCCATAATCAAACTATATTCTAAAATGGAAAATTACTTTCAATTTGATAAATTAATTTTCAGTTAATTTGTGTAAAATTCGGAAACAAATTTAGTATCTATATTTGTGTAGTTTTATTACGAATCATATTCTCTTTAAAAAATTCTAGGGGACTCTCTTCAACCAAGTCCTCTTGGTCGAAAATAATTAGTTTAAAGGATGAAAATCTTTTTTCCAATTTCTATAAAGCATGAAACATTTAATGCCTTGCACTAATTTGCAGTTGACTGTTTTAGCATATACTTTTTAATTTTTTTGAAAAAGGGGGTTTTAAATGAAGTGAAAAGATTAAAAGGAAATAATTAAAAGATTTTTCTAGAATTAATGAAACATTTTGAACAGAAAAGCAGGGGTGTAGCTGCCACCGTATCAATGATACAGGGGCCCCAACATGTGCAACTACAGTCCTACTAACAGGGATCTTATATCTAAAATGGGCTCCAAAAGAAATCTGATACAGGGCTCACTCATAACTAGCTACCCCAAAGCAGAAAAGGTTAGTTTTACATGTTATATTACACAAAATGATATTGGTCTTGATACTAACATAGAAAACACAAAAAGTTGGATTACATCTTTGCTAAAGAGCATTTCAAATGAAAAACACATGTTCAGATTTCAGGAAAAAGATCATTAACTAGGAAATCTTTAGAAATTTAAATGTCAAAACAAACTTTTTGATGAAGATAACTCTGAACATAAGAGAGAATTTTTTTAAGAAAACAATTAGATATAAGTTTAAAAATTAGAATATTTTTTTTACTTAAAACAAAATTGAAATGAAGTAACTATAGGATAAGACTAAATGAAAATAAAGCTTCAAAATATTGATATTTATAATAAATAAAAACATTTAGGAAAGGAATGTAATTAATAAGGACATTGTAATAATGTAAATATGGACATTCTTTCTTTTAAAGATAGAAAATGTTAAAGGAACATTACTTGAATTTCTGGATGTATTATACTATAATAACAAAAATAAAATACTTATGTAGCATGTTATTGTGTAAATGAAAGATATTGAATGATCTTTACAGATCTATATAGCAATATATATACATGAGCTCATTTTTTTCTTATTTTGTGTTAACATTACAATAGAACAACAGAACAAGTTACTAAAAACTGATTTCAAAACTTACAGCTTTAGTCAAATTATTAAGGGAGATTTTGAGAGGACCAAACCTACCTGTTCCTCACATCAATGGTGAAAAAAAAGAACTCAAAACTAAAACTGTGCATTATACTTGTATACATCAATCCACAATGCTCCCATAGCTCACCAGATGAAGGTAATTGTCTGTAATTTTATCAGCCATAAATAATGCATTTAAATAAACAATGACCTGCATAGTAGAATTCTTACTGATGTTGTTTTGTTGATGATGCATTTCTTCCAAACATGAAAATACAGTGAGACCCCGCTTAACGCAGGGTATACGTTCCCTCAAAGTAGAGCATAATATGAAACTCTGTGTTAAGCGAGGTTATCTCACTATGTAAATAAGGGGGTTATGAGAAGATGTGTAGAAAATTGGTCATTTTACCATTAAATTTATTAATTATGTGTTTTTATAACAATAAAACAAAAATTTATTTCTTACAAATATAGAAACATTATAAATTACTATACATATAAAAATAAATAAAATTCTAAGTCAGTATGTTTACATTTCCGATCATTTAGTCTCTCCTATATTTTCAATTTTCTGCCTTTTTATCAAGATGGTAGATTGGCTTAATGGCATATTGCGTTCAATTTTGTCGTCAATCCATGTCGAAAGTCGTTTTTCTATTTCCTCTATTATTTCTAGAATGGATAATTCTAGTTGCTGAGCTTGTCCTAGTTGCAGTTGCCTATGACAGTAATTAAGAATGGTCCTTATTGTTGAAGTTTCCAAATTCAATGCAGCACCAATTTTTGATTGATGTTCATCAGTATCTAATCTTCTAATCACTTGCATTTTAGTTTCTAGTGAAATGCTTTTTCTTGTCGCTTTATTTTCGTGTTTTTTATTATCACTCATGATAAAAACTAAAGATCATAATATTTATCACTATAGCAATCGTTATATTATATACATTTATACTTACAATAACGTCAACAAATATTTGAAATGATAAAAATACGTTCGTATGATACCGCAGGAAAGAAGAAACACAGATACACTGCTTCGGATATCAGGAAGCCTAAAATTGCGCACAATTTCAGGGAATCTTACTATTCAAATAAAACAGCATTAAGGGGGGTCTTACTGTATGTTGAAATATAATAACAATTAGTATCATTCTTTTTAGATGACCAAAATTTTGAATTTTCTTACTTTGCAGAACTTATTAAAGCATTCAATTTGTAATCAAAAGTGAAATAGGTCAACTTTAGTAAAAAAATCATGTATCCAGTAATTATGATATCAATATTTAAATTTCTATAAAATATTAACTAATTTTAAAAATTCATTAAATAACACATTACAATAGGTCATTTTGAAACTGTCTAAGCCAACTGCAGTGGTTCTAAAATTGAATTAAAAAACTATATTTCTATCTTTTTAGTACTAAGGAAAATCTTACTTAAATCAAAATTAACTTTCACTAAAAAGTCTGAAAAGGCTAATGCTTATTCAACACTTCAAATTAAAAAAAAAAATTATTAACTTTTCAATATTTCAATAATTTCTATTATGAATGCTCCTTTTAAAAACATAATTAAATTATAATTACAAAATCTCTCTCATCTGTGCCATAATTGTGAGAAAATAAAAATAATTAACACAATAAAACTTAGGTTAAGAAACTTGTCTGAAGAAAGCACAGTAACACATAATTCACACACACACAATTGAAACTTTAAAATATTAAAGTTTAATAATCACAGTTAATTAATGAGAAAATTATGAAAATATAGCTTATAGTTTCACACTAGAAAGACATTTAAAATTAATATTCTTTTTACTTAATAACTAAAAGAAAACATTTTATTTTATTTTCAATAATTCACAATACATTTAAAACAAATACTTCACATCAAAGAAACTAAAATTCTAATAAAATGATATAACAATATCAATATTTATGGAAAAAAACGCAACACAAATGGCAATAAGAAAATTCAGAGCTCGACACTGGGGTGGAGAGGTCGTTCAATTTTCTCTCTTTCATCAAACAATTACTGGGATAGGTTGCATAAAGCTCTCTCTTGTTTTTTAAGACAAATTAATGAGTTGTTTGTAATCTACTTAGATATTTCTTTTGAACAGCTACAAGATCTTTATTAACAAAATGAATACATATATAACATATATATTATAAGCAGATTTTTAAAAAAAAGTGTCTTACTCAAAACTTTTGAAATAAACAAATCAAAAAGAAACTTAAACAGTTTCAGATTTAGGTACAAAGGGATCAGACCATGGTGGAAGGCTTCTGACCACTTTTTCAGCTAAATTTCGATATATTAGTCCCTATAAAAAAGTAGAAAATTTTTTTAACTCATTAAACCTACACATCCTTATTGATACAGTCAGTACAGAGACATTAACCCCTAAATCATTTTGTCTGTACAGTATACGGGCTACACAAAATTAGCTGAAACTGGTTTGCACTGATATCTCCTCTATGGTTTTCCGTATGTTTAATATATTGCCCAATTTGGCCATGGAACTGAAATGCTTTTAAACTAGACTTTTCCTTGAGGCAAAGATGGAAATTTTTCTTTGATGAAAACAGGAATTTAGATTCTTAAAATCTCTATTCTATTGTGTTCATTACTAGCATATTCAGTGCAATGTATTTTTTTTAAAGATTATATATGAAATACATTATGAAAACACTTTTTTATTACAGGATGTACTGAATTCATAGATACTGATTCAGAATTGAATTCTGATTATCTAAATTATCATATGAGTCATGTAGTGATATCTGCCTGTTTTGAAATAATTAAAGAGGAAAATGTATTTCATAAAGATTTTTTTTCAGATTTTCGACATTGCTATATGGAACTCGCATGTCATGTACTGAAAGAAAGGAGGAAAAAGCCATTACTAGAAATTAGATTTGCTTATTGACCACATTATTAAAAAATAAACAATTCATATATGGGCAACCAAGTTTCTTACTTAATCCTCCAAGGCTGACAGAGATATTTTATCGATATCATTGGTCTCAGTAATTAGAAACTGAAACCAGCAAGAAAACATATAGGTTGTTACTGGATAAGAAATGAAAATGGAAACAGAATTCAAAAAATGAGTATCTCTGTCCTGAGTTTGATATATTACTTTTGCATTACTCCATGTTTTAAATTGTAACATAAAAAAGACTTCTACACAGTTTGAAAAAGTGTAAGAGTCAAGAATTTTAGTAAGCATGAGAGAATTTTTTTAAAAATACATGAAAAATTGTTGCATGTATGTGTGAGTGTTGTGTGAAGAACACACTTACAAATTGCAAACATTTAGAGGTATTAGTACTAAAAAAATAATAAATAATAAATGGTAAAAAATTTTTAAATTGAAAATTAAAGCAAAATTTTTTTATTTTCCTTTCTATTAAATATGGTGTTTAATTATATGCAATAAAAATGTGCCTTTTTTTAAAAACATCTTGGGTAAAAGAAATTGATTGGTTAAGGGGTTAATGATATGATCAATACAGAGTCATTTAAATACTTTAGAAATGCATTCTAATAATTCTCTGCATTATTTAATTTTATTTCCCTTTAATTACACACAGAATGAATATCACTGAGGGAAGTTACAAGTCACAGAAGCTAACAATTATTTTTTCTGCTTTTGTAAATTCTGCACAATTCAGTTTTCCATTTTCTTATTTTAAACTCTTTTAAAGTGATTCTCAAAAAACTTCAATAATAATAATAAAAAAAACAAGCTATTATTCCTTTAAAAATATAAAAATTTTATAATCCTTTAAAAATATTACATTCCTTCAAAAATATTATTCAGTGTAAAATCAAAAATTATATCATATAAACAACAAAACAAACAAAGATATCAGAATGTGCAATTGATATTAAAAATTTTAAAAAATCTAAATAATTTAACATGAATTAAAAAATAAAGTTAATAAAAAAGAATTTTTAAAGAATCTAATATAATAATGTTTTCCTGCACTATTTTATCTTAATTTAAGAACATAAAATATTAATTAATGCTTTTAAGTTATCTTACCAGTTCTCCTTCAGGTTGTAATGCTACAATAGGTTGGCCAGCATCAGAAGATTTTCTGATGGAGATATTGAGAGGAATATCAGCTAGAAAAAAATATTACAATTGATGTAACTTAAGCAGTTGATTAAAAAAAAACCTTATATCAAATTTTTCAAAATCAAAATGCTACAATGTAAATGATATCATTAAAAAGGAATTAATAGTCAATAAATAATGATAATCAATCAATAATCAACAAGCAACAATTCATTTCTTTTAACAATAACAATCACCATTACATTCTAATTAAAGATTCTTCACTAAATAAAAAATCTCAATAATTTTAGTCAAGAGCTAGTGAGAGAGAGAGATTTTTTTTAACATTATGTAACTGACACATGAAATATTACCTAAAACATCCACACCAATATCAGATGCAAGTTTCTTGGCTCCTTCTTGGCCAAATATATAGCTTTTTTCACCACATTTAGGGCAAATGAAGGCGTTCATATTTTGAACAAGTCCTAATACTTTAATATTGACTTTTTGGAACATGGCAGCACCTTTCTGAGCATCTAATAATGCAATATCTTGTGGAGTTGTTACTATAACAGCGCCTACAATTAAAAAATAAAATAAGATATAATTCAAATAAGTACAGAAGGAAACAATTCATGTTTTATTTTATAATAAAGCAAATATTTGAAAGATATTTACCAGACACAGGAACAGTCTGAGCAATAGAAAGTTGAGTATCACCAGTTCCAGGGGGCATATCTATAACTAAATAGTCTAGAGGTCCCCAAGCAACCTGTTAAAAAATAAAACATATGAAATTACTAATAAAATTTGGAAGTAGGTCTTTCTTTAAAAACAATGAAAGACATTTTTAAAATACCACAAAGACTGGACTGTTTAAACTGGAATGTTTTCTTTAAATAATTGATATTTGATTGTAATTCAACATGTTGCACATTTACACTACATTTACACACTACTACTACCCCCTTGTTTTTATTCCTTTCCAGAGAAACATTTATAATCTTAATATTTTCTTCAAATCACTCTACATTATTTCATTACCTAAACTCTACCACTTGAAAACCACAACTTTTGGAAAAATATATAAATGGAAATTCTAAACATTAAAAAAATTAATTTTAAAACATTAATGAACTGAGCAAACGAAGTTTATCATTAAAATGCAAAATGATAAATTTAATCATTTTTAACTATTTAAAAAATTTAAAATGATTAAAAACTCGGACTTAATTCAATATTTCTAGAGGTACAACCTGTCTTAAAAGCTTTTCTATAGCTGACATAACCATAAGACCTCTCCATACAATTGGGGATTTCTCATCCACAAGAAATCCCATGGACATGCTAAAAGAAAAGGACAAAAAACAATACATAATAAATCTAATGCAAAAATTATATTTATTACAAAAATATAAGGTTTTTTTTAAAAAAAAAATTACATAGTACAAATATAAGGAAATATTATAAAGTTTAAATTACTATGAAGAATAATTGTTAATAATTAATGGTATTGAAAATATAGGAAGCTTTATATCTCATCCTATGACAAAGCCCTCTACTTATCCAGGAAAAATTTTGTGGTCTGTAAGCAATATATTATTGGATGTTGTTTTCCAAACTAATGTTTGGGATAAATGGATAAGAGCATGCAACTTGTAGCAAATCTTCGTGGTTAAATAGTTAAAGTGCTAAAGTCCATTTCAGCAACACAGATCAATGTTTTAAAATCCATTGAGAAAATCATTGAATGCTTTTTTAGCATTTGAATTCTGGAAATTTGGTGAACTTATATCAGGCTGAATTGAAAACAAGATGGAAACTTAGAGAAAATGTATAAGAAATCTACAGAAATAGAGAGACTAACAAAAATCGCTTTTCCTACATCTCCTTCACAAATTTAACCTTACATGTCCTTTAGCTGCTTACAATGAAATTGTCAGAGGCTAGAGGGCATGTAAGGCTAAATTTTTTGAAAGGACTAAAGATTTGAAAACTGCTCTTTTGTATGCCACCATGTTTAAGACCTCTAGAACTTGCTCATAGACTACTAAATGAATTAAAACAGCTGCCTTAGAAGTTTTTGAAGAAACAATAAAACATTAAAGGCATTCAAAATGTGAAAAGTAGCTAAAAAAACTAAGGACCAGAAGAAAGCTATTTTCCATCATCATTCAGAGCTAAGATGTTGGAGGTACAACAGAAAGGGGCACATTCAGAGAAACTGTACAGCTGCCAAGACAGCCAATCCAGCCAGAAGTCAGAGGAAATAAGCCCAGACTGTTTTATAAGGTGAAAGCTGCCTTCTCCTATAAAAGACACCAAAAAAGAAACTACGAGTTTCACCATTGTGTGGAAGCGGCATTGAAGAAAATGTTAAAGATGTCCTTTACTCAATGTCCATTGATATGGAAACTAATGAGACCCCCAACAGAACTGACATAGCTAAATAATTGAAAGATATATCCTATGAACTACTTCTGGAATTAAATTAAATATTGTGACCAAGGACCAAGTCAAAATATAAGGAAAAGTGGACAAAAAATCAACCGACAACACTAGCCTATATATTTTGGGCGTGGACTTTTGAAATATCATGGATTTACACTTGACCTCCAAAAAAATTGAGCTTCATTCCACATGAGGAATTACCCTCTTTCTGGAAGATATTGCAAAGACCTAAGCCCATTTGTTATTAGGGACTGAAACAGTCCTTATTCCTGCCAATTTAGAATGTTTAGTTTGAGGATTCTTCACCTTTCCAGATACTTATAAATAAAGAGTAACTAATCATCCTAGCTCTGGCATTGAGAAAGGAATTGATATAGATACATCTCTTAATTACCTTGAAAATATCACTCCCATTTGAGTCCTCAATATCAGGAATAAATGCAAAACCACAGAGAAAGGAACTGAAATTGCATTCTGCCTGCTTGTTTGAAATCTTTAACAGTCCTTGAATCGTCTAATAAATGGAGCACAAAAACAACATCCTAAAAAATATTCCAGGATTAGATAAATACCCCCATCTACATTTTTTAACTTCAATTTCTCAACGAATTCAGATATTTGCTCTCAAAGAGTGATGCAGATGTGAGCTGGACAATCATTATCAGGCAAAAGGTAAATACAGATCATCAACCAATAAGAGATTACTCAAGAGGATTGCTTATTTCAAAGAAAGTGCAAAAGCTGATAAATGAAAATAAAAAAAAAAACCTTTGACAGGATCACAGCTATCTCTTACACTGCTGGTTCAGAAGAAAGATGACTCAACATGATTCTGCACTGATTATAAAAGATTACATTATATTACAAAGAATGAGAGCTATCCCTTGCAAATAATTGACGACACTCTCGATACTTTGGTGAAAATAAATGGTTTTCCTTCCTCGATTTGAAGAGTGGTTATTGGAAAGTGGAAATTCATCCTGAAAAGAGGTAAAAGATGGCCTTCAATTTTGAAAGACAAATGGAAACTACTTCAAGGGCTGTCAGTTGAAAAATGCTTCGTACATCTGGATGATGCAATCATTGATAGATGCCCATATGGAGAACATCAAAATAACATACTAATGTAAAATAACATATGTTTCAAAGACCAAAAAGAGCACATTTGAAAAAATGTTGGTTCTTTTGTTGCAAAGTTCATTATATGGGATAGATTAATTATATTGGAAAAAGGTGTTAAAAACGTTCCTGAAAAGACCACCAAAGTAAAAGAATGTTCACAACCAGAAAACATTCATCATCCTTGAACATTCTTCAGATTATGCATGCATTATAGACACTTCAGTAAAAGTTTCTCAGCAATGGCAAGACACTTGTACAGACTACCTAATAAAAATGTGAAGTTCAATTCTATTCTTTAAAACAGGTTTTAATCTTGCCTCTGATTTTGGTATATTCTCAACATGGCAAGCAATATATTCTCAAAACTGATGCAAATAATGAAGGAATTGGAGGTGTGCTATCTAAAATTTTTAACAACGAAGAACAAGTAATAGTTATTATAGAAAAGTCCAGAAAAACCAGAAAAAAAATCACTGTAGAATTCAAAGAGTTTTTTAGAATAGTTACAGCCATAGAATATTTCCATCATAATCTCTATGACAAAAAATTCACTTTAAGGATGGTTCACGTATGATTTCTTAAAATAATTGCTCAGTTTTAAGCACCCAGAAGGTCAAGTAGAAAGATGGATTCAAAGGCTTCAAAAGTTTGAATTTTCAACTCAATAAAAGGTCAGCACATGAAAATGAAGATGCTTTATCAAAAAAACTGCCTTTCACCCAGACTTACAAACATTGTTTGAAAGTAGAAGAAAAATATGGCAGAAATGTTAATACTTGCACTGAAGTACTTACATTTGCTACAATGACCACAGATTCTTGATCTACAAATATAATTGTTTGAATTAGGAGATCTTTGTATCATGTTCATCTTGATACAAAAACTTTACTCTTCTTCTAGTTCAACAGGCAAGAAATATCTGCATTCAATATGGCAACAAAATGTTAGTTGACATTATGAATTCTCTACATATGAGCAATAGAGTTCTGAATTAGAGATGGGAGAGTAAAGATGACAAAATATGTCGCTGTCAATTGATTCTCTCATGCAGTAAAATTTCAAAGGTCCTCCAAAAAATTTTTGATAGCCCTAGTGGAGGAAATTTTGCTATCAGCAAAATTTTGTCAAAAAAGCAAAAATAAATTTACTGGAATCAAATATGCACTGATGCAAGAAATATCATGTATATGGTGTTTAACCCGTTTAGGACCATGATCCCATATATGTGATCATGGTTCAATGATGCCACAATTGTCGAAATTGGTGGGAAACCTCTCTTGCTGATCCCTAGTTAGAAATTAGAGGTGCAAAAAGAAAAATTAATCAATTGGAAAACTAACTTTGCTAATTCAAGGTTTAGCTATGACTTTTTCTTTTTTTACATCTATACTACAAACAAATAATAATCTATTTTCATAATCCTTTTGCTGGTCTTGAACGGGTTAAAAGAACCTAAAACAAAGACCAAAAGAAAACTATATCACAACATAGGAGCTCCTTTTAAGAGAATTTTGTTCTAGATATCCTGGGATACTTATCTATTATCAAGAGAGACAATCAATACATATTCATTACTGTGGATTATTTCACAAAGTGACCAGAAGCTATACTAGATCAAGAAGTATCATTGACTCAGAATGGTCTGATGAAGGATTGGATATCACAATATGGAATTCTACGACTTTTGCATTCAGACCAAGAACAAATTTCAATTTAGTTTTATATAAGGAGTTATGCAATCTTCAAACATGTTCAAGCTACAGAAAACACAGACATAGCAGCACTACCTTTCCTGAAAAATACATCTGCACTCTGTAGGCCCATTAAAAATGACCATTGTTTTGCCCAAATGAAAATCGACAATCATCACTCGACAATCGACCACAAAGCATCACTTTAAAGAATATGTTTAGTTTTACAACCAGAAAAGAAGTCATGGATTCATACCAAAGTCCAGCATCACTGGGAAGGCCATTATACCATCATCACAAGATTTTGAATTATATCATTGTGTGTTTTCAGATTCAAAAATTAATGAACAGATCATCCAAATAGTTCTGTAAAGCAAAAGAACTGATGACACTTTTTTTAGACAAGAACATGAACACACCCAAGTCACACAGTCTTTCAAGGGGGCAGCAGTGTTAGCAAATTTCAAACTATTTGCTTCTCTGCTGAAGCAGCATTGTGGCCCAAAAGATCATTTGAGTATCAAGAGTGACTTATTCTTTCAATAACAGTAAATGAATAAAAGTGACATTGGTAATAGCCACCTATGCATTTTTAAGGACCTAATTCAATATTGACACTATAAATTTATATAGCTATGTTAACTCTGATTCCATACTATTGTGGATTTTACATGTATTATTATTTTGGATTATAGATAATTGTTTACAGTTAATGAAATTTGTTTCAGCAATTAGATGGTTCTAATTTATTCTGAAAAAACCTGTTAATTATGTGGGCTATTTTCATTTGAAAGAATATTAACCACATTATATATCATACTGAAACAGTGGTTAAAATTTTTGCAACAGAGAAGATATTGCAGTTTTTGTTGATAATCAAAAACATTTTTGGAATTAGGTAAGGTAAAATGATGAAATTAAGTAAATGTTTCAGATTTCTAAATAAATGTATTAATTTAATGTTAGATGTCTGAATAAAATAAGCTAGAGAATAAATATTTTTTATTGCAAGGTATTAAATATGATTCTTATTTCTCAATAAATTGTTAAAATTAATAGGATATTAATAGATTGAGCATTATGTAACAAGTCTCTTTGTCTTTAAAATTCATGTAATTGAAGATTTTTAAAAAAGCTAAAATAAAATAATGTACATGAATGTACAAATAGCTTACCATTTAATACCATAATTAACTAGGGGTTTTATAAGGTTATCTGAAAATAGATATTAAGAATATATTTTAGTATTATTTAAGAATTATTTCATATAATTTATGAAAACAATAGAATAAATTTAAAATTTTATAAATAAAATACTATACATAAATCAAATTTAATGTAAAACTAATAAATCTTTTCAACTAGCAATAATTCTTACTTTAGTACATAAAACCTAAATATATTCAGCAGTTATTGAATACAATAATTTAACAGGAAAAAAAACTTGTTAATAAAAAGAAACAAAATAAAAACAAATATCTTTTAACGATTATCAACTTTTTTATATTTATTTATTTGCATGCTTTGTTCATGTCACAATAAAACTATATATAGCATCAAATAAATTGAAGCATTTAATTTTTCATATAATTTAAAATTTAACATAAAAATTAAAAGAACTAAAAAACAAAACAATAAACAAAGTAGCAATATTTAGATGCATCACATGTAAGTTGAAGAATTTTTGTTTAACATATTACAACATTTTTTTTAAAATGCTTAATTTATGATTATGAGATAGATAATATTCATACCAAAAAGAAATAAAAAAAAATTTCAATATACTTCTTTAAAATACCCCATAAATACATATACAATAAAATTTTCAACAAATAAAAAGTTTTCTTTCACTTTTAGTTAATTCTGGTTGATCATTAAGATTCATCATCAATGGAATGGATGGTCCATAGACATCAGCATCTAACAAACCAACTAACTTGTCCTGAAAGAGTAAAATAATTCACTTCACTTATGGAGATTTTCTTGAAACTGGAAAATCTCTTTGAATTCACAAGAACAAATTTAAAATTGAAAAAATCGCAAGAATACAATTATCTGAAAATATTTATATACACTGAAGTATCAAAAGTCATGACATGCCTCCAAATATAGCATGGGACCTCCTTTTGCCCAGTAAAATTCAATTCATTGTGACATTGATTCCAAAAGTCATTTAAAAATCCCCTCAAGAAATATTTAGCAATTCTGCTTCAACAACTGCCCATGACAGTTAAAGTGTTCCCAGTGTAGGATTTTGAGCACAAATTGACAGTCTGATTATGTCCTATAATACACATTTGATGTGATTTATCTATGGCAATCTAGATGGCCAAATTATTCACTGGAACTATCATGAATGTTTATCACATCAATTCTGAATGACTTTGGCCTGGTGATATGATATATTGTCCATCAGTAAAGTTCTATTGTTTGGTACATGAAATCCATTAATGGATGCAAATAGCATCCAAGTAGTTCAACAAAACCATTTCCAGTTAATGATTGGTTAAGTTTCACTCAAGAACCATTCATGACACATAGAAACAACCCACACTGTTATGAAGCCACCACCAGCTTGTATAGTGTCTTGTTGAGACAATTTAGCTCCATGGTCTCAGATTCTGCACCACTCTTGAACCCAATCATTAGCTCAAAACTGGAATTTTGACTCTAACCCTCATCTGCTCAAGCATGTTTTCAATACATAACTTCAAAGTAAAACCAATTTTCATTTATAAACTTTTTATAACACATTTTAATATCAGTTTTCCTATTTTGGATAAATATCAATGAATCTATATTTTCATCTATAAGAATATGTACAAGAGATAATCAAAGCTTGCAAATTCCGCAGAAATTCTTTTGGATTTTTAATCCTTGAAAAGAGTAATTAGGAAAAGATGGCAAAATGCTTGCTTTTGTTCATTACAAAGGGGGAGGGGAAATGCAGCTAATTGAATGCTATCTCCCTACTCCAAAAACATTTGAAAATCCTCCAATTTAACAAATAATGATTGCTATTTAATAACTGAAGTATATTATATCCCCCCATAACAATTGTGGCCATTCATATTTCATTCATTTGGAGAAAAATGTTAGAAATATGTATCCACTTCCTTTGAAAATCCTTATAGAAATTAGTTTTATCTTGTTTTCCCTTTACTACCTTTTTCATTCCTAAATTAACAAGAATTTTGGTTTTGTACAGGAATAGTGGTCCTTTTTCTTTTCTGAATTACTCAGCCACCAATAAGAAAAATTTGAATATCTTCCATGAAGCATGTGTACTTCATTTGAGAACCACTTTGCTATTAAAAAAAAAACTTGCATCGCTGTTGGAGCATTATTATATAGTTACCATTTCAGGATTTAAAAAATATGATAAACCTAAATTTATTATATTTTGGCAACATTGCTTGAAGAAAACAAATAACATGGAATACATATGCATGAAGCAAAATAAAGGAAAATGTACATTAAGAAACAATCGAGTGAATGAGAAAAAAGATATATATATATATACCTGTTTGTTTGCACTGATTGCAAGGGCCAGATTAACTGAAAAATGAATAAAGAACTCTTTTTTAATAAAAATTAATATAATAATGACAGGTTAAAAAATTTTTTAAAAAAAGCTCTTAATATAACAAAATTCCTCAATTGGTTAAAAGGAAAATGTAAAAATATATAAAGCAAAAATGAATGTTCATAGATATGAATGAATAGTATACAGTTTTTATTAAGAGTTACATTCATCAGTTTTTTTGATAAATTTTTATTTCAATTATTTTAATTTAGCAAGAGAAAACATATTTCACAACAATTTTATATCAAAGGAAATTACTTTAGATACAATTATGTAAGATTACTTATTATGCAATATTCTTTGATTTAAATGCTTGGCCATATTTTGCAAATATTTATCTAATAGGAGTCTTTTACAATGTTTAAAAGGGGTTTTCAAAAATTTCATTAAAAGTAACAAACAATCTATGTGATTAAAAATTAGATTAAATTAAAAATATGTGTTTGTGTGTGTGTGTTGTACCTTTTACACACATACTCATATAAAGTTATTAAAGATGCTTTTCTTCAGCCATTTTTAAAACTGTATGTGAAATGAAAAATTACATTTTCCAAAGTAAGGCATAACATACATATTTTGTTAATAAAAAAATTAAGTAACAAAATAAAACAAATGAGAATAAAGAGAATTTTAAAAACATTGTTGATCATATTACAAAGTAATTATAGCTTTAGAAAGTTCTGCAATTATATCAGAAATATAATAAATCATATTAAATTGTGATGTCTAAAATGAATGGGGATAATGTATACTAAAATGTCTTGTAAAAGAAGTTTTTGATTCTTTAGTTAAAAAGAGTACCAATTTGCTTACAATTGATATGTATACACCTTTTAAATGCCGAAGTATGATTGAAAGATAACACAAACCATTTATTCATAAAAATCAAATAAAAATACATTAATAAAAGCCATGAAAATATACATAAATCATTTACCTTTTATAGAACTATAATTTTATAGTTTTCTTAAAAATTATTGAGACACCAATTGGTATAAAAAGTAAATATTTAACAAGTGCTTGATAATTTACAGTGCATTAAATGTTCTACATCATTACTATTTCAAATATTTGTTTATATTCTTAAAAAAATGTCCTGACTTTAAAAAAAAGAATTAGATAACAAAAATATTCAACTAATAATTTAATCTCAGAGAAATATGAATACAATTAACATTACTTAACTTATAATACTGAATACTTTAAATACATGACTCATTTCTTAAAATAAATTGATAATTATTTTCAACTAAGTTGAGATTTATTTTTGGAAACTTTTTTTGGTAGTTTATTTCTAGATTTTTCCCATTAAAATAATAAAATACAAAATGGTATAAAAAGTTTATTAAAAGTGCAATCCTGTTAAGCATACACAAAAATCTATAATGTAATTTAAATGTGGCCACAGTAACTTGGTGTGATCATGGTCATAAACTTATGGTCAACAAATCTTAAGTTTGAATTCTAGTGCTCCAGACCCACCAAATAAAGGCCAGGTTTGGATCCCCAAAGCAGATCTCAAAGGTCATAGGGGTCAGTTAGTTTTGGACCCCTAGAACTCTGGGCCTCTCAGAATGAGGTAAGCTAAGTGTATGTTATGTCACTGAATAGAGGCCAATGCATGTTAAACTGTTATTACACAAAGTCTTCATGTTGTTGTGGTGCAGCAACTTAAAGAGTTGGGTACCAGTTCAGGTATCATCCTATTTAATTGACTGAAAATCCTTGCATTGCTTTATAGCAGTAATTTTCAAACTTGAGTTCCAGGGAACCATGGGGTTTACATGTCACAAAAAATTGGAAAGAAAATTATAAATGTGTATGTGAAATAGATTCACGTTCTTTAAGAAGTTCATACAACTACAAGTATCTAAAGCTCATCCCAGTCATTAAAACTGAAAATTTTATTTACATATAGCTTTTTTTTTTTATTTTGTAGTTCGTGTTAGACTGACCAGCTGACCAGAACATCTGCTATGCACCTCAGGGCCTAAGGTCAGATATACTGAGTTGGGCACAGTAGACCTTGATTCTCATGGGCTGTTGTGCCACTGAGTTAAGTTTTTTTACTTATTTTGTAGTACTTTTTAAACTTTTATTGTAATTTAATAAAAGAATATTAAAAATGTCCTTTTTTTATATGTACTATTATGAATATTCTATTGTTTGCTATCTTGGGTTCCACAAAACAATTTTATACTCGTACAATTTGTTGCACAATTAAATAGATTTCTAATGGAAAATGCACCTTTTTATATTTGTCAGAAAAGACACCTATAATGAAGGAAAGGGAACAACTTATCCACATATCAATAGATTAGTTGTTAAAATCTAGATTTAAGCAAGAAAAGTTCCTAAATTTTAGGTTGAAAATTGATGCAAAATACACAGGATTTCTCGCACAGCTATAAACATTTTAATGCCATTCAGAACACTGTATTTAAGTGAAAAATATTTCTCTCAATGTATGTGGTAACAAACACAAAATATAAAAACAAATTACTCAATATGAAATGTGATTGCAGATTATTTCAATAGACCTAGACTTTGACAGCTTATGCAATAAATACAAGAACATAGGTAGGTGACTATTGGATCAAGATTATTATTATAATTAAGTAAAAAATTTTAATAATAAATACAATACTTTTTTAATTGTCTTTACATAAAGTACATAACATATTTATCTAATTTAAATATTTTAAGATATATTGTTCTAAGTGTGTGTGTGCAAAATGGGGTTCCTCAAAAATATCAAATACTTCAAAGGGTTCCTTGAATAGCAAAAGTTTGAAGATCTCTGCTTTATAGTGTAACATTTATAAAAAATCAAATGAAATAATATAATTCAAAAATACACATAAATACCAAACTCATAAATATTACAAACAGCACCAAAATGAAAAGCAATGCACATTTAAAACCACTCATTATACATATACATTATATAACTATTTTAAATTAAATTTTTTTTTACCTGCTGTAGTTGATTTTCCAACACCACCTTTGCCAGATGCTACAACGATTATATCTTTCACACCAGCGATAGGAAATTTTCGAGCTTTGTTTTTTACTGTATTTGATTTATCTGTCTGAAATAAATATTTTTAAAAGGTTGTATCATGTACTTGAAATATAATTTGATAAAGTTTATAATTTTTTTTAAAAGAAATAAACTGAAAATTTTATTAAATTAATAATGATGCAATTTGGCTCACTATTACTACAAAATTTAACGTACTTACAATATTTAAGATTCAAAACAATATTTATAATCTTAAATATTTTAAATACTATACATTATAAAAATAAACATATACGGAAATATTCATAACATACAAAACATTTAATATATCAATGAATCTGAACTAAAATGGGCTGTTTTTCTCTAGTATTCTTCCACAATAAATTATTCATATACAAGTTCTGATTTCCATTTAAAAACTAAACTTGACATTTGATGCATAAATTTCAAGTCCAGACCATCACCCAAACTCTTTAATTTCTTCAGATATGAAATAAAATGCATGTTCTTATCAATTATAAGAACAAATGTGCTGCTTGATTTATATTTTAGATATCATATTGTTTGAACAAAAGTAACTAATGTAAAAAAACATACTTTACATTGTTTTACTTTTCAATGCAAAATTTAAAATGGATAATGTTACACAACAATAAGCATGTTTTATTTAAGAACACAAATACAACCATGGCTAAAATTCCAAACATGGTTGAAGTGTAGAATAAAGTGTCTCTCTTAGTGTTTTAAATTTTTTTGGAAACTGCTTCTAGTGGTTGCTAAACTATTATTAAGTGTAAATAATTGTTCACAAACAGTAAGTGAAATAATAAAAATGTAAAACACAAATTTTAAAGTTTTTAAAAGAGATTTATTAGAATTGAGTGAATTAATTTAATATTTCGATACTATGTAAAATGAATCCTAAAATAAACTTTTTTAAGATAACTGAGAAAGATGCAACACCACTCATACATTGCTGTTTTTGTTCATCAATTTATGAACTTGGAAAGTTTAGAATGTTAACTGAATCTTGCATGAAGCGATTGAGTTTTAATCATACTCAAGGAGCTTCAGTGGTGTAATGGTGAATATTAAGACTCCTGTAGAGTCAAGTTTTGGGCCTCAAGCCAGATTTTACAAAGGATTGCAAAACCATAGCATAATGGTGTCAGTCAGGCTTTGGGCCCTCCTGTGATACACATTACACCACTGAGGAGCTTGTCCTTTGGGACACTTTTGTTAAGAGATATTCATCTCACAGAAAATAAAATCAGTTAACTTTCTGATCTTGTGCATATTCATTATCATTAAAATCTGGATCATATATACTGTAAAATCCGGCATATAACACAAAAAATAAGATCAAAATTTAAGGGTGTGTGTTATACGCCTGGTATAACAATGATAGCTTTAAAAATAACAAAAGGGATGAGCATAAAAAAAAATTACTTCTACAAATATCGAAATACTGTTCATTTAAAAGAAATGACATGCCTTATGAACTAAAAGAGTTATAGTTCTGGAAGTATACTATTTTTTCAAATGTCTGGGATAATACTTCAAATAAAAATGACTTCAAAACATAAGAACATTGCACACCAACATTTCAGATTTTTTCGTAAAAGAGGTGGTG
The DNA here is from genome assembly GCA_019973955.1 of Trichonephila inaurata madagascariensis. Lineage (NCBI taxonomy): Eukaryota > Metazoa > Arthropoda > Arachnida > Araneae > Nephilidae > Trichonephila > Trichonephila inaurata. The sequence goes on along the minus strand of BMAV01026482.1, from coordinate 24,595 downwards.
CGCATTATACAGTGAATATACCTAAAAAGCTCTAAAGTATAGGTGCACGTTATACGCCGGATTTTATGGTAGTTTGTTTTCTCAAACCAACTATTTTTTGTCACAGAGAATTTATATTACAATATTTATTAATTCTTCTATTATGGTCGAACACATGTGACATATTCGCAAACTAAACATTTAATATTATTTGAAATATTGAGCAGTGCACCATTCTAACACAGGTATTTTTCTCTTTATATTGCAGAAATCCTAAGTAAATATTACAAATACTTTAAAATTATTCAGCTCAGAAAAATATACACGATAAACCAAAAATAAAAAATAACACATATTTTAAATGAATATAGAAGTCAAAATTTTAATGAATATTAACAGGAACAATGAAATGTTTGTTTTTAAGAATTTGTCACTCTAAAAACATCCACAAATTTTAAATAACGAATGATGAACAGGATCAAGGAACATGTAACCATATCAGGATAATTCAGTATACTTCATTATATAAGGGTTACAAAATAAACGGTTTGCCAAAATGAAATTGGTCTATGTGTAATCTAAAAAATATCTTTAAATCTAAGGGGCACCTTATGAATTAAGACATTTTTTTGATTTTACATTTTAAAAAAGACAAAATGTTTATGATATAATATTAATAATATACAGATAAAGTTATATAAAACTGTTTCAAACTAAAAATAGAATTACTGGTACCGAAAAAGATAATATGCTCCTTTTAAATAGGAAACACTTGTTTGAAAAACGAATAAACATATTATTGATAAAAAATGAAACACTCAAACAAAACAAATTTATTAAATTTTTATTTTTTTATTAATTTGATTTCGAAATTTTGAGATATATATTTTTATTTCTAAGAAACATTCTGAATAAAACAGCTTGGTACAAATCCATTATATATATATAGACCACATTTGTTTACAATTATTTGCGGTACACGTGAATAAAGTTTACCGAGTACAAGGTACTTGATTGATTGAATTCTTCTGCATTTTCAAACGATTTGAGGCCGCAAATATTGTAAATTTCCTTGTTTAACTAAAAAAAAAGTAATACAAAAAGAAAATTATGTATATTATGAAATTCGGGATTCTTTTTAATCCTAGTTGAACCACGAAAATGAAACGTCATATTTTTAAACAAGTAATGTAAAAAAAAATTAAGTCAATTTCTACTTACAAGGGGAGGGCACGACTAAGGAAATTCATTTGGGATCGAGACTTGGTGTAATAGTAGTACCCTCTTAGGGTGTTAACCCCTCAATGTAATTCCGTCGAATGACCAGTCAATTCGGAAAAATCAGCTTCGAAATTCATGCTTAGCTTTTATACAATTAAATTTTAATTTTTCGCAACGAGTTCGTAGCTTGATTGGTAAATCGTCTGCTTTCTATGTTGGAGGTAAGGGTTCGATTCCACGCGGTCAATTTTTTTTTCTTCAATTCATTTAATTATTTTTTTTAATTAAATTAATTTATTTATGAAAGTTTTATTAAATATTAAATGATATTTTTTGTAATTATTTTGAATTTTACAAAATAAAAAAATTAAAATATATAATTTAAATTTTTTACTAGTAAAATTAGTAAAAATTATTATTAATTAAAAATATTTAAAATTATTATTAATTAAAAATATTAAAAATAGTTATTAAATAAAAATATTTAAAATAATTACTAATGAAAATTATTAATAATTAAAATTAGTAAATTATTATTTATTAAAATTAGTAAATTAATTATTAATTAAAATTAATTAATTAATTACTATTTACTCTAATTAATATTTATTATAATTAATTAATCACTATTTATTATAATTAATTAATTATTATTAAGCATTAGTATTAATAAGAAATATTATTAATTTATTATTAAAATTATTAATTTATAATTACAATTATTAATTTATTATTAAAATTATTGCTAATTATTAAAATTATGATTTATTACTGATTACTGGGCTGCGGTAGCCCAGGGGTCAAGGTGTCGGATGATGTCAGGCATGTCATGAGTTCGAGCCCAGTACCACTAAAGACCCGTCGTGTAAGGGGGCGATGCAAGTTAAATCTGTCGAGAGCTCAAACGTCCTCCCGTTGGTGTGGTAGTTAGGAGAGGGGAGTGTCAGCTCAGGTGTCGTCCTCATCCCTTGCCCATGGTTCAGAATTGCGAGGTCCGTCGCCAAAAGCCCTCGTGTAGCTGGACAGTGCGACTTTAATATTCATTCATTCACATTTTCTTGACTATTATGAAGACATGTTTTTTGCAAAAAAGAATATTTTTATCATTAACTTTCAATTCTTCCTAAATGTATATGTAATTTTTAATTTTAACATATATTGAATTTTACGAGGGTTCATTTGATCATAATATTCTCTATTGCAATTATATAACTTACTGTTTTCTTGAATAATATGACGAAGAGGGTATATCATTTTCCTAAATGCCACACCACACCACATTCACAACAGGGATATAAGAGTTAAATCAAAATGTTATAATCCTTTTCATTTGGTTTTTTAAAATTTATTCATACAGATACAAGCACAGTTTAAATGTTATTCTTAAAAATGCAATTATCTTTCTAATCGAAATTTAGGGAATATTTATAAATTTTCTTCCTTTTCTTTTTTTTTCTTCAAAAACTACCCCAATTTTATTTTTAAAATTAATACTATTTTAATTTTTAAATATATTTAAAAATTTGTTTATTTCATTTTTTAGTTAATGAACTATGTGTGTATAACTTGAGATTAATTCAAATTTTTTAAGTGCATTGCTTGTTGAGAAAGCTGAATAAAAATTCGTTTTCCAATAATTACAAGCAATTGTCATATTAATTAATACCGTCAAATTTACTTTATTATTGAATTTTTTTATGCAGAAATAGTAGGGCTTTACAAGAGAAAAATTCGCTATCAAAAATTCTCATGCTATAAGAAAGCAGGAAATTTTTTCAGACAATTTTTTATTTCAATCCAGATAGTAAAAAAAAATTTTAATTAAATTGCTCTAAAATCCATTCAATAGTTAGGTTTTTTTATAGACATCAAACACACATAAATGAATTCTTTTTCTAAAATGGATTTATAGTATACGTATAGCAATTTTTGAGTCATCTAAATGGGGTTAAAAGGAAGTCAACAGTTTTCACAAGAAAGAAAAATTAAATTACCAGCGCTTTTTCTTAACTTTTATTATTTTCTTGATTCCAAAGTTATTCTTTCGTATTTTTGATTTACTATTAGGCTTCAAATTTGTTCAATATTCTGGTACTTTCTTTTTGTGTAATTATTTTAAAGAAGGAAAGAAATTCCTCAGTATTGTAGATGGCCTCTCTATATAAGAAAAGGGAAAGGTTTTTTTTGTGTCCCCATTCCAATCATTTCCCCTATTTTTACAGCTCCCATGTCCTCGTACTGGAGGAGGGGTGGGAGGGAGAGAGATCCATTCATAGTAACTGGTGTTCCAGTGTATTCCTTACAACTTTTCATGTAATTGGAACTTTCTCCTTCAAACAACTCCTATCTTTTATTGCTACCGCCATTAGGAGTAACTTCTAAAAGGGATGCTTTGTCCATCTGTCTTGGTTGACTCCTCGGCCTAACCTTGAATGACATAGGACTCATCACTACATAGTATAAATAGTTTTAACACTTGAATTTAAATATTTTTTCATGCCTTTATGTATTTAAATTAGTTTAATGTTTTTTCTTAATAACTCAAAGTGTTTTTCTCTGATTTTATGAAACTTTTTTCACTTAAGTTAACATTTTTTTATAGTTAACTACCTCTAAATGCAGTACTGGGTTAAGTGAAAGTTTAGACCAAGTTAATTCAAAACCATATTGACAGGAGGTAAAATTTCTTCTTGGAAAGAGGTAGATTTTTCTGTAGATCATAGCCAATAAAAACTTGACTTTGGTTAATTTAGGAAGCCTTTGGTTAATTTTAGGAGAGAAACTGGTAAAAGTTTGAAAACTTAACTGTGTGTGAAACAATTATATCTTTGTTTTTAATTCGTAAGAAAAAAAAATAAACACCAGCTGATTTTTTTGTTGTTGTTGTTGTTATTTTAAAATTTTGTATGTATATCTATATTATAGAGAGAGACAACGACCAGATTGAATTAAGTATGCTTTTATTTAGGGGAATTATCTACAAGGGAGGGCTAAAATTTAGTAAAAAGTTATCGGGTGGTTGGATTCCACCAGGCGTCTCGTTGCTGCGCCTTCGTCTCGTCCCGTCTGCGTCGTCTCTCTGTCTGTCTTCCCGCGCAATTGTCCTATTCATCTGTCTGTCGTCTCTTTATCCTCGAACCACCTTGTCCGCTAGGTGGCGCTCTCTTGGCCTTACGTCATTAAGGGAATATAGGAAGGATATGATAACGTGCACATCCATTCCTACATCGGCCATCATGACCAAGCATGCGTCCTCGCATGTAAAATACAATGTATTTCAAAATGTCATGAAATAAAATTGAAAAGCTAGAGGAAACAAACTTACAAATAAAACAATTATTAAAACAGTCAAATATGTATCAGAAAATCAAAACTAATAATAAAGCATAAAAATAAAATAAAAATAGGTATACAGATGGAAAGAAGACAAACAATACAAAGCAATCTTGAGTATGGTGATAATGTCAAAAAAAAGATGTAAAAGTTTTCGTTTGTAATGTAACATTCATTTGTGTGTCCATGGTTTCAAGTATTCGGCACAAGTACTTGTTTTGGTTGGGCCATCAAAATTTACACATTTTTCGACGTTGTAGGTATCGTTAGACTATACCTGAGTAATTTTATATGGACCGATAAATTTATTGCAGAGTTCTTGTCCAGGTCCGTGTTGCGTTCTTTTAATAGCAACTAAGTTCTTAACACTATATAAACAAGGAGATTTTCGTCGAAGATTATAAGACTTTTTGTTTTCATTTTGCACTTTAATTATTTGCGATTTTGCCGCTTTACGTAGGAGTTTCTGTTTTCATTAAATTCGAGTTGTAGCTGTTCGTCGATTAATTGTTGAATGCGCAAATCAGTCTTGTTATTGATTTGTGTTCCAAAGAGTAATTCAAAAGGAGTGGTGTTAATGCTTCGTTGGAATGTTGAGTTTAAGACTTCTTGTAGTGAAGGAACATGCTTGAACCATTTCGTGGGATCGTCTTCTGACATCTTAGATAAGACAGAAATAATTGTTCGATTAATGCGTTCTACTTGACCACACACATTTGCACGTGGCAAACCTGTAGTAATATGATGAAGTGAAATATTTTGTTCGGAACAATAAGCGTGGAATTCGTCGGAAGTGAATGTAGTTCCACGATCAGTGATAAGAAAACGAGGATTTCCAAATGTAGTTTTTTGGATGTCTAATTTTTTTATTACCTCAGAAGTAGATGTAGTTTTAGTGGGGTATAACCAAACAAATTTGGTGAAAGAGTCAATGACAGCTAAAATGAATTTGTAGTTTTTATGCGATGTTGCTAAAGGACCAAGATGATCGATATGGTATGTACTTAGAGGTACGTCATCTTTGACAAGAGGATGGAGAAATCCTTCTTGTTTACCAGATTTTTATTTTTCAATATACATGTTACACAATTAGAAATATATTTTTCAATTTTGGATTGAAGTTGTGGTATAAAATAATTATTTTTATATGTTCTAGAGTTCTTTAACTGAAAAATGTCCTTTGTCGTGAGCATTTTTGATAAAGTGATGCTGCATCTCGTCGGGAATAACAAGGACTTCGGCACCGTCAATAAATTTATATATATATTATTTTTAATACAATAGTTATCATATGGGCCATTTTGAAGAAGAGCTTTTATGGAAAGAATATGTGGGTCGAGTTCTTGAGATTCTTTTATCCTATGCACAATAGAATCAGTACACTGATTTGTTAAGACCTGTATTCTACTTAAAGCGTCAACATGGGCCATTTGTGAGCCAGAGCGATGTAAAATGGTGTAATCATAATCTTGTAAATTCAGACCCCAATGCGCGATTCATGTGTTTAGATCTTTCTTACTCATAGTTTTTGTAAATGCATTACAATCAGTAATTATTTTAAAAGGCATTCCTGAAATGTACACTTTAAATTTTTTGAGAGCTTCTATGATTGCTAAAACTTCGAGTTCGTAGCTGGTATATTTTCTCTCGGTTTCAGACGTTTTTCTAGACATGTAATATATAGGATGTAAGGAATTATCATCAGAGGATCTTTGTAATAAAACAGCAGCAAGTCCGTCGATTGTGACGCATCAGTATGTATTTCAGTTTCACAATTTTGCCGATATATACCTAAGACAGGTTTCTGACAGAGCAAACGTTTTAACTCGTCAAAGGAAGTTTTTTGTTTTACATCAAAATTGAAAGGAGTATCTTTACGTAAAAGATCACTAAGTGGCTTAGCAATTACAGAATAAGCAGGGATAAATTTACGAAAATATCCAGTGAGGCCTAAAAGCGTTGAACTTCTTTAGTTGTTTTGGTTCGGGGTAATGGAAACTGATTTAGTTTCAGAAGGTGAAGGAAAAGTTTATTGTTTTCAATAATATGGCCTAAAAATTCAATTTTCTATGCAGAAATTGACATTTACCAAAAATTTATTTCTAGTCCGTAATCACTGGACACTTTAAGAACTTTTTGAGTCTATCAATAGCCTCAGATTCATTTTAGCAAGGGTAACTATATCATCCATGTAAGGGAGAAAAATTTCCCTTGAACAATTAAGTCACGAAAAACTGTATTGATAAAACGTTGTAGGGCATGCAGAGAGTCCGAAATGCATTTTAAGGAACTGAAATTGACCATTTTGTGTGACAAAGGAGGTATATGGGCGACTCTGTTTGTTAACAGGTACATGGAAAAAGCCATTACGTAAATCAATGGTACTGAAAACTCTAGTATCCTGAAGTTTATCTAAAATATCACGTTCAGTAAAAGGTAACCGTCTTGGAGAATGATAAATTGGCTTGTCGTCCGTCACGGTAATGCTTAACTCAATATCCGTCGTTTTAATTTTATTCGGCCTATAAGATACGAGTAATGCCTCAACATCGTTACGAGTTTGTTTTGGAATTTCAGGGCCAATATCAAATTTAGGAATGTCGTCGGTAATTGCTAAAACAAATGATTCTGGAGAAGCGTCAGACATTTCGGTTTGTGGCTTAGAAAAAATAACACTATCAGGTGTGATAGTCAAATTAGCTTGTTTGATTAGATTATATATACACAACCAATAATAATATCAAAGTTCATTGAGTGGTTGGGGACAACATTAATTTTAACAGGAAAGTCTTGGTTGTCAATTGTAACAGTTGAGTTGAATGAACCAATTACATGAGTTTTTGAAAGGCCAAATCCGGTTAGTATATTACCACTATTTATTAAAGGAGAGCCTAATTGATTCCATACACTTTCTTTCATTAAGGTTACTTGACTTCCGGTGTCAACTGAAGATAATATTTTTTTAGATAAAATTTTAACTTCTTTACACATAGTAGTTAATGGGGTAATTTCATCAACATTATTAGAAGAAGGGATATTTTTTTGAGGACAGGCATCAGATTTATGGCCAAAATTTTCGCATATTATACACTTTGGACCACGATATTTATCTGGGCAAAATTTAGAAATGTGACCGGATCCCGAACAATTAAAACAAGTTACGTGATTCCTATCTCTAAAATTTTTATTCTCAAATTTTGAATTAGGCTTTGTTGCATTGAATTTTGGATATCTATCATATCGATGGTTATGAAATGTACTTTCAACATCACGGCGGTGGCTACTAAAGTTTGGATTACGCGACGTATCATAAGGAGCGATTTTTGCTTTTATTTTGAAATATCTTGTCATAAATTCCTAATTTTTCTTTAAATTCCTGAATTGTTGTACATCCATATAATAGTTTATTTGAAGGAGAATCCGGGATTCCATTAGTATACAATACTCCATAATTGAAGTCTCGTCGAGAAATCCCTGACCTCGATTCGCTAATTCCCGAATAGCGACTAAATATTGGAATACCGTTTCATTAGGCCGCATTTTTCTATTTTGTAATTCCCTATGCAATTGAGCTTGATTTTTTTTCCAAATTCTGAATAAGTAGTGTTTTTATAAAACTGTAAGAGTTTATACCGCGCTGAGATTGAATAAATAATTTTGCAGTTCCTGTCAAAAGCCGTTTTACAAAAATAATTTTTGTTGTTCGGTTATTGGGCAAAACGTTAAATTTTCTTCCACATCAGAAAAAAAATGTTCAATTGTGTATGAGTCATCTGCACTGAAAGAACGAAGAGTTTGAAGTAAGTCTTTAACAAAAAGCCACGATAGATCGTTTTGCGAAATAGAGGCGTCAGCCGATTTCCTGTCTGTAGAAAGTGGGGGAAAGCAAAGGAATTTTCTGCAACCCGCGGGGGGCATTCTTCTACACCTCGTGTATTTAGTTTAGTCTGAAAAGTGGATAAATCAGCTAGTGAAAGCAAAATATTATTACAAAGTTCTTCGGCAGTTCCATTTGTTTCTAGTTGTAAAAAATTAGCTAAATAGATTAAATCAGGTAGGTTTAATTTTTTTAAAATAACGGCGGAGTAGCCTTCAATATCAAAATCTGTTGCGAAACCCGTAAAATTTCGCAATTGTTCTCTAGAAGTCCTACTGAATGGGTGATCGTTAAAAATAACAGAATACAATAATTTTACATTTTGAGTATTGCCAAATTTCAATGCTTGCGCAATAACTGGGATGTCATTCAGTGTTAAATAAGACATAATAAATCACTTAAATAGAACCAAAATACGTAAAATATACAAATATTTGCTGATCACTTAAAATGATATATGAGTAGAATAATTCAACATAGAAACACAAATTAATACTCTATGAAAGGATAACAGTCTAGGATAAAATGTCACTAGTAGCAATTGTACAAGTTTAAAAAAAATATCGTATCACAGTCATTAGCAGTTTCAAAATATATTTTCACAATCGCTCTCTGAGAGTTTGTAAAAAAAATAATGGAAATAAAAACTCACGGTAAGCCTTTGCACACAACGTCTTGTTTTTAATTTCTCTTTCATAAATTGTATAATATTTTTGAAGAAAATGTCGATGTCGGCGAAATTATCGAATAAATTTCTTCCCAATCATGAATTTTCCTCTCGAAATTTCACACAACACTTGAAATGGAAGGAAATCGTCAAATCACATAAAACATGTTGAAAAGATTCACTTTTCTTGCATCGTCCTTTTTTTTTCTTCGGTTTCTAGGGGATTTTAAGTTAAGGGAAAGGCCGAGCCCCCATATAGAGAGTGACAACGACCAGATTGAATTAAGTATGCCAGTGTTTCTCAAACTGTGGGGCGGGCCCCCTTGGGGGGGGGGCGATACCCTTACGAGGGGGGCGCGAGCATATCGAAAATAAAAGATTTAAAAAATAATTAATTTATTCTCTCTCTGTGTGGAATGAATTAAAAAATACTTTCAGACATAGTAAAAAATGTACTTTTACTCTGATATAATTTATATGCGATATAAGTCATCTCAAAAATAAAAACTTCTTCAATACCTAATTAGCTATCTTTGATCCAAAAACCAAATAAAAAAAATTTTATTTTATTTGTGTAATCTCATGATAAGTGATTTTTACTACTCTTTCAGAGAAAAAACGAATCCCAGACCCAGAATAGAAAAAAATTTAGGAACATAAAAAATTCATCACTGTGCTTATTTTTGAAATACTGTACATTATAGCTGTAATCTGTTTTTGCTGATAATCTGTTTGACCTTCTAAGTTATTGGTACAGTTAGTTATGACCCCTCTCTTATGTGTCTGTTTCTCATTTAGGGAAGTTGTAAGTAATGTATTTATTTCTGTGTTGAGCTTTTTTCCATGCAAAAGAGTTTTATGATATTTGGAAAATCTCGGAGAGCACTTTGGAGGATTACTTGGCCAAGACTTTTAACCCGGAAGTGGTCGCGCGGAACACACAGATCACAGAATCGTTAATTCTGGCAAAACTGTTTATTTGTTACCAAAGAAAAAAATTGAAAAGTTCTGGAAAGTAGGTAAGTTTACTTTCTCTTGATTAAATTATTCACTGGAATCACGATTTGTATCGTGTACAATAAAATAGTAATTATATATGTATATATATATAATATATATAAGGATTGGTGTGACTCAATAATCGTATCGAGTGCGCGCCTGCTCCCGGGTTAAAACATGTTGAAGTATTTTCGCTTTAAATATTAAAAATAATACAATTATTCTTCATCGAATTTTATATTATTGTTCATTATTTAACATCAATTATAAATGCTAATTCTGTGAGGCTTAAAATTACAATTCGCTTAAAACTAATTATAATTGGAGCAATCATTTTAAAAAAATCATTTTACATTTTTGTAAACATTGACACGCACTTGGCTTTACTCTCCTTACAATTCAGCTATTATATCAATAATGTTTTATTTTCTTATAGATGAACTCTTGCAAAAGATGGGCACTTCAGCCGGTATACTTTTAATGTATCAGTTCTGCACAGAGTATTTTATAACTAATTAATTAATACTAAATTAAGAACAAGTTTTTAATAAGTATTAACGACTTCCATGGGCTTGTCTTGGAAAGTAAAGTTATTATAAGGAATGCTTATGATTAGAAATTGACCCTCTGAGTTCTTTTTCTATATTTAGCTGATATCTATATTTTCTTTTCTAAGCAGCCACCGCATTTTGCAAGGTTCAATTTAAAAATTAGAGAAAGGAAAAATAACATAATAATTATCCTATTACTTAATTTTTTTTGCTTAAAAGTAACGTATACAAAATTTAATACTTATATTATTTATTTGTATGGTTTATAATTAAGATCGCGTATTGTAGCTTTGGCGTCAAAGTGCATTATTATTGCATTCACTACATTATTAATGAAGAAGGGGGGCGCGATAAAAATTGTGATTGAAAAGGGGGCGCCGGCATTGAAAGTTTGAGAAGCACTGAAGTATGCATTTATTTAGGGGAATTATCTACAAGGGAGGGCTAAAATTTAGTAAAAAGTTATCGGGTGGTTGGATTCTACCAGGCGTCTCGTCCCGTCTGTGTCGTCTCTCTGTCTGTCTTCCCGCGCAATCGTCCTATTCATCTGTCTGTCGTCTCTTTATCCTCGAACCGCCTTGTCCGCTAGGTGGCGCTCTCTTGGCCTTACGTCATTAAGGGAATATAGGAAGGATATGATAACGTGCACATCCATTCCTACAATATTGATTAGAGTTACAGTAAATAGTATAGTTTTCCACATAGCCAAAAAAAGTTTCTGAAGTTTAAATTCCTTATAATTATTACTTAAGTCAGAAATAGCTACAAAATTTTGAATTTTGCTATCGAAAAAAATCCGATAAATTCTTAATATTTCTATCCTCATAAAAAAATATCATCATTTTTAAGACTTAAAAAACTCAAATCCTGAAAACACTAATTTGAAATAAAACTCGAATAATGACCAACATAACTAGTCGAATTTACTTTGCAGTATTTACCAGTAAATAAGCACAAAAAACTATTTTTGTGATGGCCTACATATCCTTTAGAAATTTCATACTGTGTGATTATCAATCAAAATGTTAGAAAATGTGGAGTGTAACAACTACATTTAAACTCTACCTCCCTTGACGATTAGCAACAGCCAGGGGACACCACTTGTTCTTTTGAGAAGAGGGAATTCTTGTTTCCCTCGCTCTTCTGCCCTGGATCGCCGCGGAGAAAGTCGTGTACACGTCGAGCCAGAGAATGCCTGTTTCCCTTCTTTAGTCTTTAAGATTATTTTCTATAACTACTTTAATAGATGTATTGTTGTTTTGTTAAGTGAACCCCCTTGTGTTGTGGAAAATTAAATATGATTTGTTCCTGTTATACAGCCTTCTTTATTTCCAATAAAACGAAGACACGACATGAGGGATTGTCATAGGAGTATGAAACGTTTGCATAATTTTTATGTTGTTTATCAAATTTTTATGTTTAAAAGTGCTCTGATGTTAAAAAATGCCGAAATAAATTAATTTGTTAAAATTAATTATAATAATACCGTCCTTCCCAGTGCCGGTTTATCCACTGGGCGCCCGGAGGGGTCCAAGAGGACCCGGATAAGCTGGACTTAACCAGATTATTTAGATAAAAATTTCGATCGTTCAGTGCCAAGGGGACCTATAAATATTTTGCACCCAGGGCCCGAAATGAACTTGAATCGGTATTGGTCCCTCCCTTTATTCTATGCAGCATGAAAAATTAATATACATTTCTTTTTAATTTAATAAAAGCTAACGTATAGAATCAAAAAGGTTTATTAAGTATGTGACATAGCCATCTGTCGATAGCTATGTCTTGGGGGTTCCGCGTAAGTTAGAGGTGTGGGATTATCTCGGTAGGATGAGACATTCTATAATTCTTAATATGACTTTTATTAAGAATTTAACTTAAATTACTTATATAACGAACAAACTTATATTAAGTGAGAATAAACCAAAGGACGCCGATTTAATTAAGTCAGATCGCGCAATTAGATCACTTATCAAAATATAACTAATTATCTGCCTAATCTCGATTCAATATTATACTAGCATTCAGAATACAATCTTCCTACCTTGGAGGAATAATCATCGATCCAATCAACTTCAGATATTCAGGGTAGGCGCGAGTGCAATAGTATGCACCTTGTACAGCGGGCGTGATCTCCGTGATTCCTGAGTAGCCGTCTATATATAATCACACTTCCACTTGTTCCGAACTAAGCTTTCTCTAAGATTGCCATTTTTTGCTCACTAAACTTTCTATCCTTTTAAAGGTTATCTTATTTGCATTGTTGCTTCGTTTTTACTTCTTGGATTTGGGTTGGAAAAGTTTTGCCATTAATCGTGGCCGTCAAAGAACGTAGGAGTTATGTTAGAAGAAGAACGCGAGAGATGTCACAAGTAAAAGAATTCAAAATGGGATAATAGCCTCTGTCGCTCTATATCCCACATAAAGATATTAACAGTAACAATTCAAAATGACCTTTCGAATGACCTTTTGGAAAATCGTAACATGTATTCGCTTGGCAATATATTTTAAAGTAATAAGTTACATTCGGTCAGATAAAGTTACTCCCACTAGTATAAGCTAACTATATATATATATATATATTATGTATTCTCTAACTTGAGCACAACACCACCCAAGAATTAAAAAAGACCTCATTTAATGTAATGATTAGTACTTGCAAAATTTCACCTTTGGTAATATCAGGATTTGAACCACGACTCACCTACTAATTTGCAGCCCAGAGGCGTAGCTACCGCTGTATCAGTTGATACGGGGCCTCCAAGCCAGAGGCCCCATCATATGTAAAGTACTCGCAATATGTAGAGAGGCCCAAATAAAGGACGTTTAAAAGTTTTTGATACAGGGCAACAAAATACGGAACACACCAGCCGGATTGGACTGTCCTATTGCGCTATCGGAGGAATTCATTGCAGTAGAGGAGGTTAATGTGTGTACAGCCCCAATTATGACAGACAAAGACATTTTGGAGTTTTTTCAAAGCACAAAAAATATTATTGATGCAGATTTCGACGACAATGAAATGAATAATGCAGCTCCTGTTCCCACGTCATCCGATATAAGAAACAATATAAAAAGTGTGCGCAGTTATTTAGACACACATTCCAATGGTGAAAATGAACAAAATGGATGCCATTGAACTACTTGATGCTAAAAAAGACACAATGCAAAGAAAAATATCAGATAATTATCCAAAAACTCAATAAATGTTGTTTTCAAAAAACTTTAAAGTTTTGTTTTAAATTTCATTTAGTTCTTGTGAATGTTTCTGATTCATTGATTTTTATTAAATACATGCATGTACACATTCTATGTAGAAAAATAAAATTAAACTTAATTTTATTGATATGTTTTATTTATTTATTTTTTCTATATCTTTTAACCCGAAAAAATATTTCAGTCCTTTCAGTTTCGTATTAAACGATTTTCACTGTATATGTAATAAATCCTGTTTCTTGCTGGACTCTTTAAAACAAAAGTTTAAAAAGAGTCCTTGTATTACTTGAGCGATTTTAATAAAATTATCTTTAGATTCAATTTACCTATTTACACTCTCTTTACAATATTTATTTTCTATAAAATAATAATTATTTAATATACGTATAATATTTTTATAAATATATATTCTGTAATAAATTTAGTTTAAAAAATTAAATTTAGTTGATTATTTTTAACAGTCAGAAATTGTTTTTTATTTAATTTATTTATTGTAAATTGAGCTTATTCTGACGTTTTATGTTGCTATTTGATCTGGTAATTGAGTTAAGATTTAGGAATTAGAAAATGGCACGTAGTGTCATCACATTCTCTATCAAATGAAGCATTCTTTAATTTAAAAGTGCCATCTTTATACAAAATATGAAAAAAGAGAATTCGTGTATTTAAATTTTTTTCTACCTGAGTATTTATACCAAGAAATGCAAGAATGAATTATATATCATTAATACTAATTTAAAAGCAGAAGTAAGGAGTCTCTACATATATTGTGTAAACATTTTGGAGGAAGAATCTGCATTTTGCCTATATTATTTTCTAAAGCATGAAATACTAATTAATTTATAATCAGGCTTAATTTAAGTATTAGTTAAATTAAGTAAATTCATCACATATCAAACACATTCTATTTATTATTTGATTTATAATTGCTGTTTTAAAAACAATAAAATTTTTTAACTATTTGTTAAATGGAATAATTATAAGAATCCAAATTATTGTGTGGTAAGTTTAATGTGAAATTCATACATGAAATTAAAAAAAATTTAGTACAATTTGGTATGTTCAAATCAGTCCATTTGTTTTCCATTCAAAGAAATCTTTTTTTAATAAAAGTAATGCTTTAAAATCGATCCTTTCCATTTTCTTTCTTTTATACATTAAAAAATTCAGTTCGTGAAAAGTTTCCGCAGTACAGTACTGTGTGAAAGAATTAGGTATATATATATATATATACCTAACCTACTGTTTAAGGTATATATATACAGCTTTTACCTTTTTTAATGGGCTGCAATCTAGAAGATTAGTCATGGGTTCGAACCTTGATTTTACCAAGAGAATCCCCTTTGTGAAATTCTGCAACTGCGACTTAATATAAGAAACGGAATCTCAAATTTCTCGAATGATGTTGTGTGGTAATTAATAGAATACAAACTAAACGTTCCAGTGTGACTGCATATAAATTTGAAGTCTGCTACCAAAAGAACCCATGTAATAAAATTTCAATGTTGAATTGATTTTAAAATGACTAATTTTCATATTTGTTGTTTGTTAATTAATAAAACTGTTTGATTGCTGATATTTAAATTTTCATTTTTAGGTTTAAAAAATGTATAATTTTCAGCGATGCATTGAATATGGGACAATTTTCTGCCAACAGTTAATCCACATTGGCGTAGCTAATTCTGAGTGGGCCCCGTATCGAAACTCCTTTGGTGCCCTTTTTTAGAAAAGAAAGCCACGTTAGTGGTACTGTAGCTACACATGTTGGGGCCCCAGTAACTTGGGGGCCCCGTATCATTGATACGGTGGTAGCTACGCCCCTCTTAATCAATAAAACATGTATAATCTTGTGAGGTATCTACCCGTGGGTGCCCCTGTTCTCCATTATCTATGCGACCCGTTTCTGTGAGAAAGGACGAAGAATCACGCAAATCGTTCATCTTAATATATCTGTTTATTAAGATCACAATACACAACAATAATAATAATAATCAAAGTAAGCAGATCTGGAATGAGAAGACACAACTCGTATTACCAAATAATCACGTAACTGATCCCTATATCTAATTTTACAGCTTAATTCTAATCTCACTAATACACGCACTTTCCTTATAGTTTAATCAAAGCTGCTTACCGCTATATCCTAAGTAAACAGCTACCTTGTTTGTGCTAACGGACATGGCTTCAATCCGACTCTAATCCTTGTGGTCAAGGATCCACCTTTAACTTGATTATACAGGTACCGGTAGGTTAAATCTTGGACTTGGTATTTCCTCTAACTTTTTTTCAATCACTTCTAAGCATAGACATAGACCTCGCATAGCCACCTCGAGATTGCTAAACTTCTACTATAAATAAGATTCCTAATTTGCATACACACGTAGTTCTCGAGTTGGTTGGAAATAATTGCCATTTCAGCCCCAAAGAAACCCAAGAGGACTGTTAAAAGAAAACGCGATGAAAGCCCAGTCACAATTTTTATCTTTTGTGCAAACTATTGAATGAATTTTATTGCAATTTCATTAAAATATTCTTTACTATCTAGATTAAAATAAAAGCCTTGTCCGATATCATAAAATTAAAATGTCCATCTTAATTAAAATATTTAAATTTTTTTTTTCATTGGTAAGTATTGAAACAATGAAATTCAGTAACATTTGTTTCCCATTTTCTTGTTAATTAGTCTCCCCCAAAAAAGTGATAGTAAAAATTTTTCTTTTTTTCCCAGCAATTTCTGATAGCGAATTTTCCTCATTGCGAAGCAGGAATTAATCATACATAAAAAATTTAAGAATTATTTTTTGAAATGAAATTTTAATAATTGGAATGCAAAGGATTATAATATATTTGAATTTGACTCTTTTCTCCCTATAGTGAATGTGATGAGGCAGTTAGATGAATGATATACCATCTTCGTTATCTCATCTTCCCTCTAAAACGATTTACAGAGCTAACAATTCGAATAATTAAATATTGATTAAAAATAAACCATTTTTTTAAATATATTTAAATAATTAAAAAAAATTGTATTAATTTTAATAATAACATTTTAGAAATTATATAGCACACTAATGTGTATTTTTAGGGGTAGTTTTTGAAAAAAAAAAGCCATAGAAATTTTTCGATTGATTGAATATTAACGTCACATTGTTCAGCTACACGAGGGCTTTTGGCGACGGACTACGTAATTTTGAACCTGGCCAAGTGACGTGGACGACACCTGAGCTGACACCCCCTCTCCTAACTACCACACCAACGGGAGGACGTTTCGACAGATTTAACGTGCATCGCTGCCCTACAAGGCGAGTCTTATTGGTACTGGGCTCGAACTTGTGACAAGGCAAGCCACGATCCGATACCTATACCACTCGGCTACCGCGGCCACCAGAAATTTTTCGAAGTATTCCCAAAATTTCAATTGGAAAGATATTTGCATTTTTAAGAATAACATTAAAACTGCGTTTGTATTTGTGAAAATAAATTTTGAAAACGGAAGGCAAAGGATTATAACATTTGAATTTGACTCTTTTCTTTCTATAGTGAATGCGATGTGGTGTGACAGAAGAATGACATACTATCTTCGTTATCTCGTCTTCCATCTAAACCAATTTACAGAGATAACATTTCGAATAATCAAATATTGATTAAAAATAAACTATTGAGATAAAATAAACTATTTTTTATATATTTAAATAATTAAAAAAGAGTACAATTGTATTAATTTTAATAATAAAATTTTAGAAATTATATAGCACACTAATTATACTTTTCGTGGTAGTTTTTGAAGGAAAAAAAAAAAGAAAGAGAGAGCCATAAAGAAATTTTAAGAAATATTTCCAAAATTTCAATTAGAAAGATAGCTGCATTTTTAAGAATAACATTAAAACTACGTTAGTATTTGAATAAATAAATTTTTTAAAATGCAATGAAAAGGATTATATTTTAATTTGATTCTTTTCTCCCTATAGTGAATGTGGTGTGGCAGTTAGAAGAATGATATACCATCTTCGTTATCGTCATCCTTTTAAAAAAATTTACAGAGATAACATTTCCAACCATTAAATTTTGACTAACATATTTTTAATTTGAAACAAGTCTGAAAAATGTAAATAAAATTATTCAAGAAAGTAGTTAATTTTATGATTTTAATAATACATTAGATGATCAAGTGCATCCTCTAAAAATTTAACATTATTTGATATTAAAGGGAAGAAAACACTATTTAGGAAAAATTGAGTGGTAGTGATAAAAAATATTCCTTTTTATTATAAAACATGTCTTAAAAATTATCAAAACCTGCTTATAAAAATCAATAATCCATGTAGAATTCAAGTGAATTATTGAAGGAAAACCAACGAAGAAGGTAAAAAATTATATTAACCTTTCACAAAAAAGCCCCTAAATTAAAAAAAAAATGAAGAAAAGTTTACAAACTTTTTTACTGATGTAAAATTTATACAGTATATATATATATATATATATTGGTATTTTATTTGCATATTTGTACAAATCAAATATTGATTTTTACCTTCAAAAAATTATTATATAAATTTATCAAAAATAGTTTTATTGTAAAAATATTATATAAAAATAATATATAAAAAATATATAAAATATACAGTATGTAATAAATAAAGAAAATAATAGAAAAAACTTTTAAAAATTAAACTTTTTCATATTCAATACTATTTTTTCTTAAATTTCTATAATTTTTAATTTCATATTTAAGTAACAAGAATTCCTAAATTAAAAAATACATATATCAACTGTTCCAAAGAAAATTGGAAATTTTACTTATAAAAAGAATAAATGTAAAGGAATTGTTTTATGAGCGTTTGTACACACAAATTTCTTCTATTTTATATATAATCTCTTAATTTACGCTAAAAATATTATTCTAAGACTGTTTGAAAATTCGTTAGCATTCAAAATAAGCCCAAAACAGACATTAAAAATTCCTTTTTTTTTATGTATTCTCTTTAAAAAATGTAATTATATTTCGGACTATATTATGTTGAGGAAGAAACACTCCACCACCTATTTCTAACTCTAAAATACGTGTTGCTCTAATTCTGTGACGTAACCAGAAGCAAGAAGATCTAATAGACGACAGCCACATTTGAATGATACTTGCTCTGTTTGGCGCATTTTGAAGTGTCGAAAAACCCCGGTTATTGAAGACTTCCCACATTCAGATAAAAATTGTCAAATCCGAAGAAAAATCACCAAATCAAAAAGTGGCCACTCTATACTATACACTTGAGCCAAAATCACAAATTATGCAATTTATATGTAATTCAATAACTCCTAATAAAGGATAATCAAATAAAATTTTATTATTAATACTAAAAATATATGTTAATATGATTCAGTTCTTTAACTTAATGGTGAAATAGTATTTACTTTTCTTTTTGAACTTCAAAGACAGACTATAAGAAAAATTTTTCAAACGTTTGTTAATGATAGTTACAAAGTAAATCAGATACTCAATGATGGTAAATGTTATTTTATTACAGAATCTTTTGTCTTAAATCTTTTCAAATTGTCTAAAATGATCACATAAATTCTAAAAGGTCTGTACAAAATTGTTTTACAAAGCTTAACATTTTTTAAACAGATAAATCTACAAATCTTAAGCTCTTCATAACTATCAAACCATAGCATATACAAAAGAAAAAAATTAAAAAGCTATATCATGGGGAAAAAATAATTACTTGTTGAGTAGCTAATTTTGAAGAATTAGCCACTGAGATTAAAAACAAACAATGAAGATATGATGGAAAAAGAAATTATCATATAAATTCTAAAAAGTCTGTACAAAATTGTTTTACAAAGCTTAACATCTTTTAAACAGATAAATCTACAAATCATAAACTCTCCAATCTACAAATCAATGGAACCAGGACATGCTCAAAAGATAAAATGCCAAAATTAAGACTATTTGTTTATGAGACATATATCTTAAAATTTCCAATAGAGCTTAGATTTTTAATGTTCTTAATAAAGATATAATTTAATTATTCTGTAGAACTATAAAAATAACTTTTTAGCTCAAAAGTTTTTTTTTCCTACTTAAGTTAAGTAATGCATGATTTTTGAGAACTCGTAATATATACTTATATTTCGGTACCATTTTTTAAAAAAGTATCTTTTTTTTTAAGCAAAACATTTTTTACACATATATAAAACAATACACAAAATACAGTGAACCTATTTTTTTAGTATAGTTTCTATAAAAAAAATTATGAAATTTGGAAAATTTTTCTTTTTCTGCTTTTCTTATGCCATTTTAAAAAACCATTAACCTTAAACCATTTTTAAAAAAATGAAGCACTATTTTAATAGAAAAAAAATTAGGTTCACTATATGCATGGGCATCTTGTATAGAAGTATAAAAAATTTGAAATTATATAGTGCAATAATTTTTTTTTAAAATGTACCTAAACGCAAAAAAATATGCTTTTGAGAAAAAGTGAAAAAACTAAAAAAAACAAAAAAAAAACAACGTTTTCACATATTATACACTTGATTAGTATTTGCTTGCCTATTTTTATATGTCTAATAATAATAATGCTTAATCATTTTCTAAAGTTACAAAAGTAATTTTAAATTCGTATGTTTTTTTTTATTTGTTTTAGTTTACATGAACATAATTTTTGAGATCTTGTAATACTTTCATGTAGGTACCATTTCTCACAAAAATATTTCTTGAAAAAGCAAAAAAAATTTACACATATAGATAAAGCAACAGACAAACAGAACAATCAACAGAATGAAACAGTTTTTTATAATGAATTAATTCCATAATTTCTTTAAAATAATCATAAAACCTTAAAATTTTGAAAATCTAAATTTTTTTTTAGCACATCTAAATCTATTTTTTTAAAAATTAGACACTATATACTAAAACATTTTGTTCACTATATGCACATGTATCCTGTTTAGATAAAATTATTATTCATTCAAATGAAAAAAAAAAATTTATATAGATCAAACACAGGAGTAACTGCAAATTTAAAATATGTCAAAATGAGCGAGGTCATTTTTGTTTACATTTTTATTTTTCATATTTTAGGGCTATTTTATCAAAAAACATAAGTATTATACATTTTTAGATTCAGAAAAATATGCAATGTTTTTTAGAACTAAAACTGAAAAAAGAAATGAAAATGTTGGAAAAAGAAAAAGCTTATCATTTAGCAAACATTAACACTCTCCAGTCTACAAATCTTAGCTCTCCATAACTATCAACCCAACCAATTGATACCCATCGATTGCATGAAGTTTGAAAGGAATGCTTCAACATTTTGAAGACAACTTTATTGTATCTTAAGGGGAATTGTAAGGTTTAATGGTCCACACCGTACCCTTGGGATGGTAGAATACGATGGTAGAATACATCTACAAGGATCTCATCGAAAAAAATGGTAAGTTAAAACCTTTTTCGATGCCAAATTTATTAAATGACACAAGAGAGAGCACACAACCCATACCTATTAATTTCTTATTCTTTTCTTTAAGAAGGTCTTCATTATTTTCCTAGCATTATAGCAGGGAAAAATCTGCCATTAAAAGGCGGGGTAGCCAGTGGTCAAGGTATCGGATCATGGCAGCAGCCGGGTTAGTTCTGAATGGGGCCCCGTATCAAAACTCCTTTGGGGCCTTTCTTTAGAAAAGAAAGCCCTTTGTTAGAGGTACTGTCGTTACACATGTTGGGGCCCCGTTTCATCGATACGGTGGTTGCTACGCCCCTGCATTACAGGCATGTCATGAGTTCGAGCCCAGTACCACTAAAGACCCGCCTTGTAGGGGAGCGACGCACGTTAAATCTAGCGAGAGCTCAAACATCCTCCCGTTGGTGTGGTGTGGTAGTTAGGAGAGGGTGCCAGCTGAGGTGTCGTCCTCGTCACTTGACCATGGTTCAAAATTACGAGGTCCGTCGCCAAAAGCTCTCGTGTAGCTGAACAGTGCGACGTTAATATTCACTCCCTCATCTGCCATTAATAAATATTCAAAAAGTATCTCATGTCTTTTAAAATCCATCCAATGGCAGTGGTGGAACGGAGAATATTAGGCTTCCCTGCAAACTCAGGATTTGGGCCCCAAGCCCAAAAACGTACTTAGCGTCAGTCAAGCTTTGCCCCCTCCTCTCAATGCGGGGTTGTCCGTTACGCCACTCTCCAATAGGGTCAACTATCTAACTTGTAATTACAAAGAGACCATTTTGAATGACATTTTGCAAGATCAAAGTACAAGACCACAATGAGATTTGTGGTTTGTATCATTACTGCCATCATAATATGCTGCTACAAAACGACCTTGTTTCATGAACTCTTTTATAGACTAGTAGTTCACTAATTATAGCAGATGTACACCCATACAGATTGTCAATGCCTCATTTTGGGATAACCTTACAAAAAAGAGGTCCAGAACGATCGACTGCAAACGAAACATGTTCTATGAAAAAAGATGAAAATAGTCCTATTAAGCATTAGAAAGAGCATTTTCTGAATGATAATTTCTGTAACATTAACGATTATTAATCCTGCCTTTTAAATCGAGCATTCATTTTATTGTATTCGAAATATATGTTTTTCAAAGGGCATGTGTTGCACACAACAGATTGCAAAATAAGCAATTTTTTATTCAACCTTTTTTAAGTCAAATTTGTTAAAGGTAATGACTTAATATTTAATGTTAACATGATTTTT
The DNA here is from genome assembly GCA_019973955.1 of Trichonephila inaurata madagascariensis. Taxonomy (NCBI): domain Eukaryota; kingdom Metazoa; phylum Arthropoda; class Arachnida; order Araneae; family Nephilidae; genus Trichonephila; species Trichonephila inaurata. The sequence goes on along the minus strand of BMAV01026482.1, from coordinate 2,044 downwards.
GTTGTTATGACATAGATGGCTCCTGTATGTTTTCAATTTCTCATTATGAAAAATCATTCTAGCTCTTGTCACCTAGTATGCAGGTTGTATTTATCTCTGATAATGTTGCGTAAATAATAAAACTTAAACAGGTTATGGGTACCAGCACAAGTTTAAACAACGCTTGAAATATCAAAGACTATGAATCTTTTACGATAGAAAAGGCAGAAAAAACCTCTATTCTTGGAAGCAACAAGTCGTGACGAAGTTTCGCCAATCGGCAGTTTGGCTGGAAGATAGCGTGATCGCGCCCTATTTTGAACAGATTGAGGAAGAAGTAGAAGACACGATCGTTGCTGCTTAATCTAGAAGTATTAATACAGAATATTTAAGAAACCTGCAAATCTAAATTTCTAGAAAGGAAATACGTAAGTATGGATTTCAGCCGTCCTTATTAAGCCTCTGACCGGAGAAACAGATTGGTCAATGTGGAAACGGAAGGTACTTGATTACCACGAAGGAGCGATCGAGGTCATAGATGGCAAGCTGAAAAGGCCAGAATCCATAGACGCGGATGCACAAGAATCTCAAAAAACAGCATTAAGATAGCTGTGATTTATACAGAAAAGCTAATGGCTATGCAAAATCAATGATCGCAAGTACTGTCACTGATGCTGTGTACCAGAAAATTATGGAGAAGGAAACAGCCTTTGAAGCCTGGGTATCATTAAATAGCAGTTTGAAGCAACTTCAAAAGATCAGTTGCTTAAAATTTGTGCGGAATTTTTTGCATTCAGCTGGGTTCCCGGAGAGGATATCTATATACACATTGCAGATCTAAGAAGTCTTTGGAATGAACCCAATAATGGATTTGAGACTAGAGAGGAAAATAAATGATGGCCAGATTTGATCCTAGTCTGTAAAGTGTTACCTATTTTGCCTTGTCAGTTTTAAACCTCTAAATTCAATTGAATGTTGCTGGCTGGAGGTAACAAGTCATATGAAGAATTAACAGTGCAGCTGTGTATGTTTGAATGAAATTTTACTAAAGTTGAAGATAGTAGCAAAACAGCAGAGAAAGCCTTAATAGCTACAAAATGAAAGACCTAGACAGGAGGACAAATATAAGTCCAAGTCAAGAAAAGAAGACAGCTGCTATTACTGTAAACGAAAAGGTCATTAGGTGAATGACTGCAGAAAGTGGATTTCAGATGGAAGACCATCAAATAATAAATTGAGTGATACGCAATCAAATACAGTATCAGCTAACATAGCACTAAAATGTCTATACCTGAGGAAGTCTGTACATCAGAGACTAGTTCTGCATCCTATTGGATTGACAATGGAGCTACTAGGGACGTGTCACAAACTGTCCACTTATTTTGTTGACTACATAAAATTTAATAGTTCCTGTAGCATTAAAGCTGCTGGGAATGAAACATTAGTTGCACTTGGGAAAGGCATAGAAAAATTCAAATAAACTATTAATGGAAAATGCCAGGAAGTTTTTCTGAAAGATGTTTGGTATGTACCAAAGATTAATAGAAATTTATTCTCCGTATTTGGTGTTCAAAGCAGAAATCAAAACAGTGAATTTGCGTCGACTCATACAGAGTGAGGGTAAAAGTCAACGGTGACGTGGTGCTCTATGGTTTTCACAGTGTAAATGGTTCCTTATTCAAAGCATACATTGAACCAATTTTGCCCATAAAAATGACAGTTCATTCTGTTGTAGCATGCAGCTCCTTGCTACAGTTGTAACATGAAAGATGGGGCCACAAGATAAGCGTCACATCCGAAACATGCTAAAAAGAAACTATACATCCATATCAAGTTAAATAAAGAATTATGTGAGCCATGTATTTATGGCAAAGCACACATGGTTATCATTTGCCACCAGGAAGAAAGCCTCTGAGCCTGGTGAACCAATTTCAGCAGATGTGTGTGGACGATTTATTTCAGAAAAAGAGGTATCTGGTTGCATTTAAAAGACAGCTTTACAAAGTTTCGCTATGGTTACCTAATAAAAGAGAAGTTAAAAAGGCGTTAGAGCAATGTTTGACAT
>BMAV01026481.1:0-37833 GCA_019973955.1 Trichonephila inaurata madagascariensis | reverse complement strand
AAAAATGTTATAATTCTTTGCATACTGTGTGTGTGAGGTTTTTTTTTAAAGATTATTTTTAGAAGTAAGAATGCAGTTTCTATTTTTAAAAAACGATGTCTTTCCATTTGAAATTCGGTGATTTTTGCGAGGAATTATGGAAAATATCTACTATGGAAGATGAAACGCTTAAGCTTGTTAATTATCAGTTTTGATGTTGCTATGTACTCAATGATACTACAATATAATTTGATCACAATGTCATTAACGATTTTGCAATGATCAAAGCTTGAAAGAAAAAAATAAATTATAGTTTAAAAAAACACGTTTTTATGTTTAATCGAGCTAAAAAGTAAAAATATTCTTAATATAAGAATAAAATGATTAACGAGAAAAATGTCATTGAGGTAAAAGCGTGAGGTGATCTATATCAATTGTTATAATTTCTTACTAGTTCTATTCCGAAATGCTGAGTTAGTGTAAAAATGTAGTACAAAGCACCCCACGCTTTTACCACAATGGCATTAATTTTCTCGTTAATCATTTTATTCTTATATTAAGAATATTTTTACTTTTTAGCTCGATTAAATATAAAAGCGTGTTTTTTAAACTATAATTTATTTTTAATTTTTTTAGTTCGATCTACAATAAAAAGAATGCATTTGTTGTTATATATACGAATGCCGCCAAATCACAGCCCACGAAATTCATCATGGCAAAGGGCTAAGTGAAGCCTGTCGTTAGTCGTAGCTTTGAGCACCATACAGGTGACAAAACGGTTTAGCTCGGTTTTACTCCAATTTTGAGGGAGAACACCATGGGGTGGTCAGGGACTCCCACCTCTCTTCCTCTTCCACCAAACTCACGAGAGAATTTGAGGCTCGACGGCTATTTAAAGTAACTCCCTCCCGCGAAGGCACTATACATTTACAAACATCCATATCATCTCCGGGATTCGAAACCAGGCCCGACGGCACAGCAGTCAGCGTCACTAACCACTATACCGGATGGGTGACACAATGCGACTTTAATATCGTAAAGTGCACATATTATCAATACATGTATTATATTTTGTATATGACAAGCCCGTGGAAGTCACTAGTAATTACTAAACTTGATTTTAATTTAGTATTGATAAACCAATTATTAAATACTTTTTGCCGCACTGATACATTTATAAGTACAGTAACACCCCGTTTAACGCGGTGTATACGTTCCATCAAAGTAGAGCGTAATATGAAACAACGTTAAACGAGGTTATCTCATCATGCAAATAATGGGGTTAGGGGAAGATGGGTAGAAAATTGGTCAGGTATTTTACCATTAAATTTATGAATTATGTTTTTTATAACAAACAAAATTTATTACAAATATTTAAACATAATTAACGAATATACATATAAAAATAAAAATTCTAAGTCAGTATGTTTACATTTCAGATCATTCAGTCTCTTCTGTATTTCCAATTTTGTTCCTTTTAATCAAGAAGGTAGATTTATTTTTTGGCATATTGCGTTCAATTTCGTCGTCAATCCATACAGAAAGTCGTTTTTCAATTTCCTGTATTGTATTGTTTCTAGAATGGGCAATTTTAGTTGCAGAGTTTGTCGTTGTTGCCGATGAAAGTATTTTTTCTTTATTCTTAAAAAGGGGCCTTATTGTTGAAGTTGCCAAATTCAATGCAGCACCAACTTGATATTGACGTTCACCAGTATTTAATCTTCTAATCACTTGCATTTTAGTTTCTAGTGAAATGCTTTTTCTTGTTGCTTTATTTTCGTGTTTTTATTATCATCCATGATAAAATCTAAAAATAATAACATTTGTCACTATAGCAATCGTTATGTTATATAAATTTATACTTACAATAACGTCAACAAATGTTTTAAACGATAAAAATAAGTTAGTATAACACCGTAGGAAAGAAGAAACACAGATAAATTGCTTCGGATATCAGGAAGCAATTTCGGGGAGTCCCACAATTAAAATAAAAGAGCGTTAAACCGAAACAACGCTAAACAAAACAGCGTTACGCGGGTCTTACTGTATCTTATATCAGTGTGAATATATATTTTATTTTTTATCATGTCTGAATGTATTTTGTTTTGCTTCCTTTCGGTAAATTAATAATTATTTTAATTGTTTTATTTTGACTTTTTTCGATATCCCCTCCCCCCGACAGTTTCAGAAACGCCGGCTTATATCAAAAAAATTTTTTTCACATGCATGAGTCTTTTTTTTTTTTCCAATTCTGAAAAACTAGAGAATACTGTTTATATTATACACTACTGGCCACTGTAAATGCAACACCCTGAAGGAAGCCTGCAAATAATATGAAATCCACAAAATGCATCAGCGGAGATGAGATATGCAAACGATTAGAATTTCAACGCAGACATACATCACGCGCGCCTGTGGCGCCACCTCAAAGCCCTTTTTAAGGCTTGGAGATTTCGACAGTTTCAAGTTCGGCAATTGTGCTTTTCTTGTGGTTTTTTAAAAACAATCGGTTATGTCTCGCAGAAAACAGCGATCAGCTTTTGATCAAGTATCCGAGTTCAACAGAGGAAGGACAGTGGCCTACCGAGATTGCGGATTATCTTTAAGAAAAATCGGTAGTCGTGTTGGACGAAACCAAACAACTGTAATTCGGATATGTGACCGTTGGATGCAGGAGGGTACGACGGACCGACGCGGTCAATCGCATCCACCTCAGTGCACCACTTCACGTGAGGACAGGCAAATTGCTCGCATGACAGTGACGGATCTTTCAGTCACATCACGAACCATAGCACAGCACATTGAGTCTGTAACGCATCATTCAGTGTCTGTGCGTACCATTCGACGCCGTTTACAGTGAGTTGTCTGTCCGCAAGACGTCCATTGCTTGGTCTACCCTTGACGCAGAACCACAGACGTCTCCGCCACCAATGGTGCGATGAAAGAAGGATGTGGGTGGCAGAATGGGATGAAGTTGTCTTTACTGACGAGTCACGCATTTGTCTGCAACACCACGATGGTCGGATTCGAATCTGGAGACACCATGGAGAGAGGATGCTGAACAGCTGCGTTATGCACCGCCACACTGGTCCTGCACCGGATATTATGGTATGGAGAGGTATTGGATATCCCTCTCGCACTCTTCTAGTACGCATTTACGGTGGCCAGCAGTGTAGTAAAAAATTGCTGTACAAACGTTTTCGCTTTTATACGGTTGTAACTTAATCTTTTAGTCGCCAAATCTGGGAATGGTATACACAATTAGTCGCCAAATATGGAAACGATGTATATATATAATGAATTAGTCACCAAATCTCGAAATTCTTAGATTCCTTATTTTTGAGGATCCTGATTAGGACAATGAAACAAAATTATGAAATTATTGTATTGTTATCGGTCCTTGACAAGTGTGCAAAATTTCGAATTAATCTGACCTTTTAAAGTGGGTAAAAATCGAGTTCAATTCCATTACATACAAGTGAAACTTATAAAACCGTGTTTAAAAAAAACTCCCTTTATTGTACAAGTACAATGACAGTTGGGTGGTCCGAGATTCCGTAGGTAAGAAATGAACAAGAGTAACCAAACCATGCCACTATCCTTTCCGAATGCTGCCGGTTGCCTGTCCGGGAAACGGTGGGTTCAGTGGCGCACACAAGGGGTGTTCTAGGGGTACAGATCCCTGCCCCCAACCCCTTTGATTTTTTTTCCGATTGATTATAATTCTAAGTATATAGTACGTAAAATTTAATTACTAAGTATTTGTTATTAATGATTAATTTTATTAATTAATGCTAATTATTTATTCAATAATTAATTTTTTACTGTTTTTTTTCCAAAATCGACAAAATGAAAAGGAGCATGACACAAGAATGCTGGACTTGTTATCCTGGACACCCCCCTTGAAAAATTCCTGAGTGCGCTCCTGGGTGGGTTCATAGTTTTTGAATTGTGAAACACTATCCAAAGAGCAAAAACAAAACAAGTAATATAAAAAAAAATTTAAGTCAATTCCTACTTACTTAGATCAACAAAGAAAATTTTTATTTTAGCTACTTTTTATTAAATAGTTACAATTAATATAAATATGTATATACATAGGATAGAATCACAACATTAAGCGATAATTAATTTTTATTAATCATCATTAAAGTATCGTATTGTCATCCAAAACAATCGTGTATATATTAATATAAGTAGAAAGAAGAAACCCAAAGGAAGCAGCAGTGGTTAAGATAGAAAAAGGTATAATCTACGACCACCCAAGAAACAGGATCAGAGTCCCGACCGGCCAATGGAGCAGTCAGTTTCTCAAGCTAGGAAAAGCCGAAGAGAAAACCGCGACCCTAAGACAAACATACGGGATCAAAGAGCACCCGGAGGAATGAAAAAGAAAGAGCGAAAAAGTAACAGCACTTTGTCTATGGAAGTCCTAGTAGGAGTGGCCGTGCTTCATAAAATCAGGTTGTATTCTTTCATTTTATGTTCTTTCCAAACAAGTGGTTTGGAAAGAATTATTGCAAAGAAGGAAGCCCTGGGCGGTGTTTAAAAAATTATAATCCAAACAAAAGTTGACACTACAATTGTGACGTTCTCGCGTCCTTGCTAACATAACTCCTGTATGTTCTTTGGACGGCCACGATTAATGGCAAAACTTTTCCAACCCAATACCAAGAAGAGAAACGGATCAAATATGTAAATGAGATATACTCTTTAAAAAGGATAGAAGCTTTGATGATAAGATATAGCGGTAAGTTTAGAGATAGCTTAGTGTGTGTGGAATCTTCGTGATCAAGAGTTAGCAGTCCGATAGCTTGGGAAGACATAGAAGCCCAATATAAAGAAGTTGGAATCGTCGTATATGTTTAAATTATAAATATCTTCTATAGGTGAAGTAAATATCTGCAAAAGGTATATTTGACATAGGTAGTTAGATGAATCGGTTTATTTATTATAATTAAGATAAAGGTTCTAGTTGCGTGATCTGGCCCTCTAAATACAAGGTTTAATTGCGCAACTCTCACTTTAAATAAATAAAGTTATCAAATTAGAATTAAGTAATATAAGTTATTCTTAATAAAGTTGTATTAAGAATTACTATGTCTCATCATTTTGATAATCCCACACCCTTAGCTTACGCGGGACCGGAAACGACATAGTCATCACAGGATGGCTATGTCACAATGGCGCCCGAACGTGCATAATTCTGGGTTAGGTAATGGTAGGTGGAAGTACTGTTCTACCTGAAATGTACTTCTTTCAGGTCAGAGAACATTGCAGAGTTTATCGAATCTATTGAGAATAACATACAGTTACTTGAAATCCCAAGTAATCTGTCATGTGCTTACTTAAAAAGTCATCTCAGGGGAAGGGCTCAAGATTGGTATTCGATATTTGGTTCGTTGTTAGTGCAAAATACAGCCACGGATTTCGCGCAGCTCAAGGCTGAATTAGCTGCTTCTTCTCCGCAGTCAGACAACAAGAAAAGAATTGCAAACGCAATTCTACGCGTCCCAGCAGGGGAGAAATCAGGAACCATCTGATTTGTATCAATTATTAAAAATAGAGAGAAGTTTAGAATTAGGAATGTCCCAAGCAGAGTTAGTGGATCATATTTTAGTTCGACTCGAACCACAGATCCAAGATTATGTGGAAGTGAGAAATCCACAAAACACGATACAACTTTTAGAAGTCTTGGCTAAATTTGAAGAGAGATATTCTTGCAAATTAAAAAGGGGTTCTCAGAACGATAATATAGAAAGACGAGGTCAAAATGCGCATAGGATGCCTAATTTTACCGCTAATGGTAGAAACTGGAGGAATTCCTCTTGAAATAGGACGTAGACCAAATAAATTAGAAATGATTTTTACGAGAATAGCCGTCAAAGTAATAGAGGGTTCGAGAGGAATAGGTTTCCCAGAATAATGATCAGAGATTAAATAACAGGGTTACCTATTTCGAAATGAGCGAAATGATACCTTAATAGAGGAGACCGTAGAAATAGGGTTCGAGTGAAAATTTCAATCGAGGCGATAGGACGCAAAAGGACGATTAAATATTGTAAAGGTTAATGATCAACCTCAAGGGGTGTCGACAAGAGAGACAATTAGACTTTCTCCGATATGTGTATATCACCGTAGAACTTCCCCACGTTCCTATTTTATTAAATAACACATTTTTGAAAGCGCTATGGGACACCGGAGCAGATAAATCATTTATATCGGGAGAAGTATATAGAAAATATTTTTTCTATAAGCAAATTAAAAAATCGCGAGCTCAGGTAATAACAGCACAGGGTGCTGTGACGTCTCTCAAGTGTCTTTCTGATTAACATGACCTCTATGTTCTTGACGGCCATGACACGGCAAAGCTTTTCCAACCCAATACCAAGAAGAGAAACGGATCGAATATGTAAATGAGATATACGCTATAAAAGCGATAGCGTGGCAAACCTAGATATAAAGTATAAAGCGTAGCAGGCTCAGATTGTATTGTGGAATTATTCTGATCGATAGAGTGACAAAGCTTGGGTGTGGGAAATCTCGAGATCGTAAGAATTAGCTACCTTGCGGATCAAGAATCTTCATATATAAAGTTTATAGATACTATTCTTAGGTCAAGGACCAGAACTGGAAAAAGGTAATATTAGATTATAAGTAATTAGGATAACAGGATTATTTAGGATAATGAGATAGAGGATCTAGTTGCGTGATCTGACTTTAAATACGTGATTTACCCGCTTGACTCTCACACTCTAATTAAATTTGTCAATTTAGAATTTAAGTATTATAAGTTACTCTTTAATAAAAAGTTGTATTAAGAATTATGTCTCATCACTTTGATAATCCCACACACCTCTAGCTACGTGCGGAACCGGCAAGACATGGTCATCACAGGATGGCTAAGGTCTCAATGGTTCGAACGTATTTTAATTTGGTTAGGTAATGTAGGTGGAAAATACGATTCTTACCTGAAATGCACTTTTCAGGGTCGAGAACGTTTCAGAGTTTATTGAGTGTATCGACAATAATATACAGTTACTTGAAATCCCAAGTACCTCGGTCATGCTTAATACTTAAAAAGTCATCTCAGGAAGGGCTCAAGATTGGTATTCGATATTTGGTTCGTTGTTAGTGCAAAATACAGCTACGGATTTTGCGCAACTCAAAGCTGAATTAGCGAAGCGCTTTTCCCGCGATCAAAAATAAAAAAAAGAACTACAGTCGGTTTTTATGCATCACAGCAGGGGAAGAAATCAGGAGGCGACTGATTTGTGTGTATAGATTACTAAAAATAGAGAGGCTTTAGAATTAGGAATGTCCCAAGCAGACTTAGTGGATCATATTTTAGTTCGACTCGAACCACAGGTGTACACAGGACTATGTGGGAGGTGCGAAATCCACAAAATACGATACAACTTTTAGAAGTCCTGGCTAAATTCGAAGAGAGATATTCTTGCAAATTACAAAGGGGTTATCAGAACCATGTAATATAGAAAGACGAGGTCAAAATAAAAGTATGCATAGGATGCCTAATTTTTGAAGCTAATGGTAGAAACTGGAGGAATTCGCACAAGGAGTAGACCAAATAACAGAAATGAGTTTTACGAGAATAGCCGTCAAAATAATAGAGGGTTCGAGAGGAATAGGTTAATAATACCGATCAAAGATTCAGCAATAGGGGTTACCTATTTCGAAATGAGCGAAATGATAATTTTAATAGAGGGACTGTAGAAATAAGTGTCTGAGGATACTCAATCGAGGTGTGATAGGGACGCAAAGGGGACGATTAAATATTGTAAAGGTTAATGATCAACCCAAGAGGTGTCGACAAGAGAGACAATTAGACTTTCCAATATGTATAGCACCCGTAGAACTTCCCCTAATGCGCCTATTTTATTAAATAACACATTTTTGAAAGCGCTATGGGACACCGAGCAGATAAATCTTTTATATCAGAAGAAGTATATAGAAAATATTTTTTCTATAAAACAAATAAAAATCGGGTGAGCCCAGGTAATAACAGCACAGGGTGCGAAATGCCAAAACAGGGGATTGTAGAATTAAAAATTCTACATCAGACAATTCGAAAGAAATTGGTCATTTTACAAAGCTGAAAGGACGTAGAATACCCATGTATTCTGGTATCGATTTCATAAGTGGTCAAAATCGTATTAGATTTTGATCAGAAATCGTTAAAATCGCGCTACACTGGTTGAAGATAATAAGGTAAATAAAGCGCGGTACCACACGTTAATGGGTCAGAAATGAAGTTAAACATGGTGGCTACAGTTTTACCGAAAAAAAGCATGGGAAAAATATAATTGGTGACAAAATTAATTTCGTGTCATAATCAAAGATTTGGTACTTACTTCGCGAGAACAATTAATAAAGGAACAGAAAATGACCCAGAATTAGGTCATATATATAGATATTTAGAAAACCCGGAAGATAGCTCGGTTAATGCAACGATATGTGAGAATTGGTCCTACCGTGATTTCGCTTCTAATTGAAGGATTGTTATTTTATGCGAAACACGTAACGTCATTAGGTGAAATGCGTGTATGTACATTCCTTAAAAATTCCTTTAAGGAATGAAATAATGAGAGAATTTCAAGACAAGCCAATAAGTGGACATGTAGGCAGATTTAAAACGTATCATGTAACCTGACGTTTGTTATTTCCCGTACATGAGAAATTTATTGATCAATATGTCTATACATGCCATATGTGCCAAATTAATAACTATAAAAAACGCGTTACCACAGCTGGTCGGTTACAACCAATTATATCGAATTATCCGAATGAGATAGTGACGTTAGATTTATTAGGGCCCGTATCCTATATCGAGAATAAGACGTAAATCGCTATATTTTAGTATTAACCGATCATTTCAGCAAATGGGCTGAAATTATACCTCTTAAAAGGCCTCATCTCGTATAATAGCGGATATTTTTTGATAACTTTTATATCGCGTTGCTGGAGCCCAATAAAAAATTAATAAGTGATAAATTGTGGTCCCCAATTTATATCCGAGATTTTTGAGCACTTATGAAAGATTAGGCATAAGGTATGTGCCATCCTCTGTTGCATATCGACCACAAGCAAATCGGACTGAAAAGAGTTAATCGAGATATAGTGCAAAATGATTGCAAATTACGTTAATGATCAACAGCGATACTTGGGATCACCTTACGGAGTGTGCTTACGCTATTCGCAATGGCGGTGAATGAAACAACGGGAAAAACACCGGGTTGAATTCATATTTTAGGTCGAAAATTGATTACACCCATTTCAAAAACTAGTTATGATATCGGAAAGCTCTAAATTCAAAATTCAAGATATACAGAAAAGCTTTAAAGAAGCTGCTAGACTAAGTACGAAAAATTAAACAGGAAAGGTGGGAAAAATATTATAATAGACGTAGAAAGGACATAAAAAAATAAAGGTAAATGATTGGTTTTATTAAAACACACCCTGTAAGTTCAGCTTGCTAACAAAAGTATAAAGCAATTTTGAACAAAAAAAATTTGAGGGACCTTATAGAGTCTTTAGAAGTTAGGAACTTTAATAATATTGTAATATGGAAAATCAGGAAAAAGATTAAGCAGTTAACGTAGATCAAAATAAGAATATATCGTCATAGTGTTTACTTGAGTGTCGAATTAGGAACAGGTATCCCAAAAAGTATAAGAGATCAAGTCAGGAACTAGTACTTGGAAAAGTACACCAAGGATTAAATGAGTCACAATATGGGAAAGAAAAAATCTGGTGGTGAAACGTAGGTTAGAGGTAAAAAGGGATTGGTAACCAATCAAATCATAATATAAAAATACAGAGAGGACCCATAAAAACAAATCACTGGTCAGATCACTACCTAGTTCAGTAGGGAATGAAAATAAAACAAAAGGTTTAAATATAACCAAGGTATTAAAAAGATCAGGTGTGGGGGACAAGTGGACCACAAAGAAAGTGGCAAAGAAAAGGGTAATAATAATTGTAATAATAAAAGACAATGTCATCTAGTACTATTTCTAGAGATAGAAAAAGAGAGCAGCAGAATCAACTGAAGTTCCCATATGAAAAGAGTTATACTTAAGGCCACGACGGAGAAATTAGAAGAACCCCTGACCAGCCAAGAAACACACATTTGGGAAGTATGAAAGTACTACAAGGAGATTTAAGCCTTACAATTGAAATCGTACAAATCCAAGGAATTAGAAGAGTGATGACACCCTCATCGTTGAACGTGAATGTGTATACCCAATATAAAAATCAGGTTGTATTTGTTTCATTTTTATGATCTTTCCAAGCAACAAGTGGTCGGAAGAATTATTGCAAAGAAGCAAAGCCCTGGCGGTGCTTAAAGTTATAAGCTAAGTCAAACACTACAATGAGTGTTCATTTAATTTTTGGAACTTTTGACTTGTTAAAGTAAAATTTTTTTTCTGAAGAAAACATTTGTATTCACACATTTGTTTACTTCGATGTGCACTCGTGAGATGCGAAAATCTTTGGTTATTTGTTATAATGGTTTATTGAAAAAATGTTTGTAATTGTATAAAATGTGTATATATATATATGTTGTTGTATTACGTATTATGAGGCATCTGGTTCAGGGAAACGCGGCGTAGCCAAGGCACTAACATAATAATAAACGATGCGCTCATTGGGAGTTTTTGTTGAAACCAGATGTGGGATGGAGATAAAAATTTATTGTGATATATAAATAATATATGTAAAATTGATTAATATTATGGAAATAGAGACTCAAATAGTTTCATCAGAGACTGGACTTCGAAAATCTTGGAAAAGTATAGCTTCAACGTGTTTCCAGGTTGTGTTAAGAAAGGAGCAGAAGTACCAGCTCCATATGAAGTTAGATCATTCAAGCACCGTGAATAATAGTTTCTTTAAGTAAATATTTTTAAGTAACGAATGTAAAGTGAGAGCAGTGTCCAAATTAAACAGTAATTATTAATGTTGGCCTAGTTATTGGAGTAAAATTTATTGTCACGAGTTTAAAATTAAATTGAATATTAAAAATTCTAAGATGAGTAATGAAAATTAAAGTCAAGATAAATTTTGAAATTATAAAAGTTAAAATTTAAGATTAAAATTGCAATGAAAAATTGGTGTCAAGATAAATTTTGGAAATTATAAAAGTTAAAATTTAAGATTAAAAATTGCAATGAAAATTAAAGTCAAGATAGATATTGAAATTATAAAAGTAAAATGAAGATTTAAGATTAAAAATTCTAAGTAAAACTCAGAAAGCGAAGAAATTTAGAATAGAGATTTAGACACGTAATTTATTAAGGGCATTGAGAACCCTTAAGTAAATCACGTTTTTCTTCTTGGAGGGGGTTGTGGACGCCCTCGCGTCTTTCTGATTAACATGACCCTATGTTCTTTGGACGGCCATGATTAATGGCAAAGCTTTTCCAACCCAACAAGAAGAGAAACGGATCGAATATGTAAATGAGATATACTATGTGCTGATAGCGTGGCAAACCTAGATATAGCATAGCTAGCAGGCTCAGAGGATTGTATTGTGGAATTATCTCTGATCGATAGAGTGACAAAGCTTAGTGTGGAATCTTGAGGATCAAGAATTAGCTACTCCAGGATCAAGAATCTTCATATATAAAGTTTATAGATACATTCTTCTAGGTCAAGGACCAGAACTGAAAAGGTAATATTAGATATAAGTAATTAGATAACAGGATTATTTAGGATAATTGAGATAGAGGGACTAGTTGCGTGATCTTCGACCTTAAATACGTGATTAATTTGGGCTTGACTTCACTCTAATTAAATTTGTCAATTTAGAATTTAAGTATTATAGTTACCTAATAAAAGTTGTATTAAGAAATCTCATGTCTCATCATTTTGATAATCCCTAGCCACCTCTAGCTTACGCGGAACCGGCAAGACATGGTCATCACAGGATGGCTAATGTCTCAGCAAGTGAAATGCCAAACATGGGACGAATTGAATGCCTGCATCAGACACCGAAAGAAATTGGTCATTTCATGTGTTGAAAGATTTGTGAATGCCCTTAAGGTATTCTAGGTATCGATTTCATAAGGCAAGTCAAGAATCGTATTAGATTTTGATCAAAATCGTTGAAAATTCCAGATTCTCAAATAAATAAGGTGGTTGAACCAATTAAGGAGGAAAAAGGTTGGAGATAGATTTATCTAAGACAAAATTGGGGAGGTAGGAAAAACAAAAACTACAAAATTTGTTTAGTAGTTTTAAAGGGTTATTTTCAGACAAACCAGGTCTTACCCATGTTTTTATACCATGAAAATTGACACGGAGATAACCCACCAGTAGCCTTCAAGGCCATATAGGTATGACCGCAATTCAAGCAAGCAATAATAGATTTTCACATACAAAAAATGTTACAAGAGGAAACGATTATTCCAATTCAATCCCATACCTGTTGTGTGTTATGCAAGAAAAATACTGGGTTACCACCGGATAATCCGAAGCATAGATTTGCAGTAGACTATAGAAAATTAAATTCGATCGCTAAAATATCTGCGATAATTTTACCGTTATTAGATGATTTATTAACGAACATCCCATATACGCCAGTCACGTCATCTCTGATCTAAAGAAGTGGGTACTTTCAAATGGCAGTAAACCCCAGTGATATTGTTAAGACCGGCATTTGTAGTAAAAAAGTGGCACTTATGCTTTCTGCAAGTGATGCCATTCGGTTTATCAGGAGCAGCTCCCAATTTTCAAAAAGCAAAATTGACATAATCCTAAACCGGTGATAGGAAGCTCAGGAGGTGCTTATAGGACGACGTTATTATAACGTTCCATCCTCATTCACTCACTATGTTGAGCATTTAAGGGAAGTTTTTTCGTTGTTTTCCCAATCTTCCTGTTTAATTTTCGTACTTAGTCTAGCTTCCTTAAAGCTTTTTTCGATTTTGTATTTTGAATCTTGAACTTCTCTGAGATCATAACCAGTTTTGAAAATGGTGTAATCACCCTTTCGGAATCAAAAAATAATCTCAGCAGGTGATTTTCCGTTGTTTCATCATCTCACCGCCGTACGAATAGCGTAAAGCAAACTCACGTAAGAATTGATCCCAAGTATCGTGTTGATCATTAACATAATTTGCAATCATTTGTACTATATCCTCGATTAACTCTTTTCAGTCCGATTTGCTTGTGGTCTATATGCAACAGTCTTCACATGCCTTATGCCTAATCTTTCCCCTTAAGTGCCTCGTAAAAATTACGAATATAAATTAGGGACCCATTATCACTTATTACTCTTATTGGAGCCCATAACGCGATATAAAGCATAGGTCAAAAAAAAAAATATCCGCAGCTATTATACGAGATGAGGCCTTTTTAAGAGGTATAATTTCAGCCCATTTGCTGAAATGATCGGTTATTGCCAAAAATATAGCGATTACGTCTTATTCTCGATATAGGATACGGGCCTAACAAATCTAACGTCACTATCTCATTTGGATAATTTGATATAATTGATTTAATCAATCAGCTGGTAACGCGTTTTTTATAGTTATTAACTTGGCAATATATGGCATGTAGAGCATTATATTGATCAATAATTTTCTCATGTACGGGAAATAACAAACGTCCTGAATTTTTATGATACGTTTTAAATCTTCCTAAGTGTCCTGCTATTGGCCTGTCGTGAAATTCTCTCATTATTTCATTCCCTTAAAGATTTTGAATGTATACACGCATTTCACCTAACGACGTTGCGTAAGTTTCTGCATAAAATAACAAGCCGAATTAGACGGAAATCGTGGACCACTTCACATATCGTTGCATTAACCGAGTTATCTTCCGGGTTTCTAAATATCTATAGATATGACCTAATTCTGGGTCATCATTTTTTGTTCTGTTATTAACTGTTCTGCGCGAAGTAAGTACTAAATCCCTCATTATTGCACAATTAACCTTTTTCTCCACTATACTTTCCACATGATTTTCGATGTAAAACATTAGCCACAATATTTAACTTCATTTCTGACCCATTAACTCGCAAATTCCCCTTTATCTACCTTATTATCTCAACCAGCGAATCTTGAATTTTCAACGATTTCTGATCAAAATCTAAAATAATCTTTGATCCAATTTATAAAATCAATACCGAGAATACATGGGTATTCCAAATCTGTCAACACATGAAATGACCAAGTTCTAACAAAATCATGCTAATTATTCAATTCCCCACAATCCCTAAAGTTTATTATAATTCCCTGTGTTGGAAGAGCATTTTGCCTGCGATTTTTTTATTTGTTTATAAAATATTTTCTATATATTTTTCCGGATATAACGCCCGCTTCCGGTATGCCAGTGTGTTATTTGGTCAGGAACGCGGGGAAGCCTACGGGTGATAGCGCTACACGGAAAGCTTAATATTGCGCTCTTGCGATATTTTTGAGGCCGATCTATCCTTTTTGCTGGTTATTTAATCAAAACCTTTTGCATTTATCGCCTTTTCGACCGAATTATCGAAATTTATTTCAGCGTCCCTTATTAAAATATCGATGCCGCCTCATTTCGAAATTTCGCAACCCCGTTGTTGAATCTCTCGATCACTATCTTCTGGAAAAATTGCTTTTTTTCGCCGAACTCCTTCTGTTATGGACGGCCATTCTCATAAAAATCGCTTTCTGCCATTTCGCCCACGTCCAACCCCTCAGAACTCTCCAGTTTCTACCATTAGCATCAAAATTAGCATCCTATGCGCGTTTTGACCTCGTCTTTCTACATTATCATTATTCTGTGAACCCCTTTTAATTTGTAAGAATATCTCTCTTCTCTGAATTTAGCTAAGACTTCCAAAAGTTGTAAATTGCAGCCTCTGCGGATTGCGGACTTCCACGTAGTCCTGATCTGTGGTTCGAGTCGAACTAAAAATATGATCCACCAATTCCCGCCTGGGACATTCCTAGCTCTAAATTTTTTCTCTATTTTTAATAAATCGTACACAAAATCAGTGGGTTCCTGATTTCTTCCTGCTGTGAAGCAAAAATCTAGCTTCCAATCCTTCTTATTTTTGATTGCGGAAAAAGCTTTCGCTAATTCAGCCTTGAGCTGCGCGAAATCCAGTAGCTGTATTTTGCACTCAACACCGATCCAAATATTGAGTACCAATCTTGAGCCCTTCCCCTGAGATGACTTTTCTTCAAGTATAATACGACAGATTACTTGGGATTTCAAGTAACTGTATTTGGTTATCTATTGTTTCAAGGAACTCTGTATATTCTCCGACCCTGAAAATACATTTCAGGTAATACACTACATCCACCTGCATTACCTAACCCAGAATTAAAAGAGAGTTCGGCGTTATTGGAGACATAGCCATCCTGCGATAGCTATGTCTTGCGGGTCCGCGTAAGCTAGAGGTGTAGGATTATCTAAAAAGATGAGACATTTTGATTCCTAACACAACTTATTAAGAATAACTTAAATTACTTAATTTAAAAACAACTTCTTAAAGTGAGAATACGCCAATTAAACTTCGGGACATTCGCCCAGATCGCACCACTAGATCACTTATCTTAATTATAATAATTTAACTGGTTCAATCTAACTTCCTATACAAAAATATTACCTTTTATAGAGTCACCTTCCTTCCTTAGGTTGAAGATATTCCTATTATGTTATTTTGTAGGAGAGAATACTCAGGCTTTCTTAATCCTTCTATTATTAATCTTATTAACGACGATGAGCGTATCCTTCTTCCAGAGCGGTAGGACGTCTAACAACATTTATTCCGAACAATTCCGTACTAAGTAGTTTTATCTCTAGGCTTGCCGTTCTATCTCACCAAACCTTCTATCCTTTTTAAAGTATATCCCATTTGCATATTCGTTCTGTTTCTCTTCTTGGTATTGGGTTGGAAAAGTTTTTGCCATTAATCGTGGCTGTCAAAGAACTTAGGAGTTATATGTTAGAAGAAGAACGCGAGAGACGTCAGCCAAACTCATGAATGAATTTTGAAGGAATAAAATACTTTTCTATAATATTTTTTTAACAAAAATAATAACACTTTCTTTCTTTTAAATTCACAAAATATAATATGTGATCAAATTCTTCAATATAGTTAGAAATAAACACAGTAAACAACACTTAAATTCAATAAGAAAAAAAGGTACTAAACAAGAAATATCAATCTCAGTGACACTCTTGCGTCATAAGTGAATTAATGTGTCAGCAAAAGTGAAAAGTATCGGGATGATTTAATACCCCACAAAACAAACAGTGAGTGCTGTATTCTGAGTTCCAAGTAAAATGAACAAGAAAAAAAGAACGTCTGATTTTCGAATTGCGCGTGTGAGAGACAGAAAATAGGGAGGGGGAGGTACCCAAGTGAACAAAACAAACGTCTAGTTTGTAAATGGAGAAACCAGCAGTGACAACTTAAGGTCAGAAGTGGGGGGGTAAAAATTCCCCAAACAAGTACACTAATAGTCATAAATCATGTATAGGACAAAAAATTGAACAAAAGTAGAAAGAGTTTTCTACTAGGAGAAAAGAATTACAATAAATAAAAATAGACTAATAAATCATGGTTATTATATATATACCACAAAATACAAATACACAAATAAAATTCAACAAAAAGTCAAAATGAAAAAGAAAACAAAACCAAAGAAACTTATCTGACGATCCGTGAAAACGGATGCAATCCAAAATTTCTAATTTCCCGGTAGGAAATAAACAATCCAATTTCGTAGCTGGCAGCTACAACTTCAGAAAATACTTTTAGAAATTCTTTATGAACTAGCAGTTCAGAATACTGAAGATAATTTTGTTAGACTAACATCCTATTAAAATTAACTTCCTCTTCGTGACACTCGCTGGGCGCCATTTTATAACGTGTGACGGGCTCACGCGTCTTTTCTGTAACATAACCTCTAGGTTTCTTGAAGCCCAAGATTAATGGCAAATCTTTTCCAACCCAAATCCAAGAAGTGAAATGAAAGTATAGATGCAAATAAGATAGCCTTTAAAAGAACAGAAGTTTTAGTAAGCGGGATGGCAATTTAGAGAACGTTCTGTTAGGAAAAGGCAGAAGTGTAATTTGACGGCCTACCAAGGAATCACGGAGATCTAGCCATTACTACAAGCGTGCTACTATTGCACGCGGTTTCACCTCTTCAGAAGGTGATTGAACCGTTGGGTGTTGAATTCAAGGTAGGACAGATTATTTTCCGAATTCGTAATATTAATAGAATTGAGAGTAGGTGGATAATATAATTATTTAGATAAGTGGATCCAATTGCGCGACCAGGTTTCCAGCTACGGCTTCGTGTTTTTGGCTTATTCTCACTTAATATAAGTTTGTTCAATATATAAGAAATTTAAGTTAACCTTAATAAAGTCATATTAAGCACTCCCAAAATGCCGACCCATTTTGAGAATCCCACACCTCTAATTCACGCTGACAACCAAAGATATGGTCGCCAAGGTAGACTCTGACCCATATCACAATGGCGCCCTCGAACAGATTTAATTTAAAATGACTCTGGGCTAGAAATCATGGCTTGTATTCTACCTGAAATGTGCTTTTCCGGTCAGAGCGTGACGGAATCCCTGGAGGCCATAGACAATCAAATAAAACACAGAAATAAATAGTGATTTAGCATGTGCTTATTTGAAAGGTCATCTCCGGGAAATGACGGGTACTTATTATTCGGATCAGTGTTGAATGCGATACCGCCCCGGATTTCGCGTTAAAGCAGAATTAGAGAAAGCTTTCCCATCCATAAAAAATAAAAAGATTTAGAAGCCAGGTTTTTTGCATCCCAGCAGGGGCTAAACCTGTAACCAACCTGATTGTTTACGATTTGTTAAAACACAAGTAAGCTGAACAGTATGCTTCCAGTACTGGCAGATCGCACTTTAGTTAGACTCGAACCACAAGTCCAGGACTATGTGGAGGTCCGAACTACAGAACACGGTACAACTTTTTAGAAATTTAGCTAAATTTGAAGAGAGGTATTCTTACAAATTAAAACGGGGTTCGCAGAATAGTATAATGTGGAAAGACGGAGTCAAAACGCGCATAGGATGTCTAATTTGATAATAATCACAGAAACTGGAGAAATTTGAAGTTAATGCAGACCAAATGTACCGGCAGAAATGATTCTAGAGGTAATTATGAGAATGGTCGTCAAAGTAATAAGTGGTTCGAGAGTAGGAATAGATTTCAGAATGATGATCGGAGATTCAACGAAAAGGTATACCGCGTGTTTCAAGCAACACTGAAATGGTAATTTTAGAGGAACAAGGCGAAATAGGGTTCGAGGAGAATTTCAGTCGAGGCGATAGGGATGCATGTGACATCAATTGTTTTGAAAGTTAATGAAGTTCAAACTAATCAAAAAGCAAATCGGCAGTGGATATACCACTAAACTTTCTCCGATATGTATATATAATCGAACCTCCACAGTCTCTATTTTATTAAATAACACATTTTGAAAGCGCCAGGGACACCGGAGCAGAGAAATCATTTTATATCGGAAGAAATATATAAAAAATATTTTTTAGTGTAAAACAAGTGAAAAATCGCGAGCCTACAGGTGATCACGGCACACATGGCAAAATGTCATAATATAGGAATTGTAGAATTGAATATTCGAATTAGGGAAATTGAAAAACCTTGGTTGTTTCATGTGTTGACGGATTTGGAATACCCATGTATTCTCGGTGTTGACTTCATTAGTGGATCAAAGATTGTTTTAGACTTTGATCGAAAATCGTTGAAGATTCCCGATTCGCAGATAGAGAGGGTGGTTCAAACAGTTGAAGATGTAGGGAATTTGCGCGTTGATGTGTCAGAAACGAAGTTAAATATTGTGGCTAATGTTTTATCCAAAAACCCGATTGAAAGTATAATGGGAGAAAAAGTTAATTGTGCAATAATCAGAGATCTAGTACTTACGTCGCGAGAACAATTAATAACAGAGCAAAAAAAATGACCCAGAATTAGGTCATATCTATAGATATTTAGAAAACCTGGAAGATAACTCTGTTAATGCGACGATATGTGAGAAATCAATCCAAGAATCGCCTTCAATTTGAAGGGTTTGTTGTTCTTTATACGAAACACGCAACGTCGTTAGGTGAAAAGTGTATATACATCTCCAAAAGTCTTGAAACATGATCTATTTCAAATTTCATGACAAGCCAATCGCGTGGTAAAGTATTTCTAAAGGCATTTTAAACTTAATTGCAAAATATGGACGCCTGTTATTTCCGTATATGAGAAAATTTATTGATCAATATGTTCTGCTACGCCATATAAAAGCAACAATACGCAAAACCGCCACAGCTGGTCGATTAAATCCGATTGTATCAAATTATCCAAAGAGATAGTTACGTTAGATTTGTTAGGTCCGTATCCTACATCGAGAGTGAGACGTAACGATACGTTTTATAATTACCGATCATTTCTGTGCAAATGGGCTGAGATTGCTACCCCAAAAGGCCTCGGCCTGTATAATAGCGGATATTTTTGATACCTTGGCACGCAGCCTGAAGCCCACAAAATGCATACATTAAGTGATAACAGTCCCCTAATTTATATCCGAAATTTTGAACCTTTAAGTGAAAGATTAGGCATAGCATGTGAAGACTGTTGCATATGACCTCAGGCAAATAGAACTGAACGCGTAAATCGCGATCTGGTGCAAAATGATTGCAAAATTATGTAAATGATCACCACGATACTTGGGACCACTTACGTGAGTTTGCTTACTCTATTCGTACAGCAGTGAATGAAACGACGGAAAACTTCCTGCGAATTATTATTTTGGGTCGAAAGTTGATTACCCCATTTCAAAAAATTTATTAATGGATTTGCAGTAAAGAAATATTGAAAAATTGTTTGATGAAGCTAGACCAAAACAAAACTAAAACATGAAAGATGTAAAAAAATATTATAATAAACGCAGGCGGATGTACAAATTAAGGTAGATGACTGGGTCTTATTAGAGACACACCCTTTAAGTTCAGCAGCGAATAAAAATATGCGCGAAATTTACAATAAAAATTTGAAGGTCCGTATAGAGTGTTAGAAGTAAGAAATAACAATAATATTATAATATGGAGGTCAGGAAAAAAATTTAACCGTCAATGTTGATCATGAAGAATATATCATGTCATAGGAAATGTGTGACGAGATTGAGTTAGAATAAATGTTTGATAGCGAATAGTTCACGTCAGGAAACAAGTAGTTTGGAAAATACAAACGAAGATCAAGTGAGTCGCAATATGGTAAGAAGAAAGGGTCTGAGGTAAAACGTGAGTTAGAGGAAAAAGGGATAAATCTCAAGTCAAATCAATGTGAGAAACACACGGATAGGGCCGAAAAGCACGGATCACTTTATCAGATCACTACCTACCCTTTTCCTGCACAAGACAAAAATTAAAAAAGAAAGCGTCAAGATAGAGTAGGAGATAAACGGTAGCATGGACTTGGTCAGGTGGACCACAAAGAAAGTGGCAGAAACGTATACCCAATAAAATAAATAAAAGACCATTGTAATCAGATAATATTAATATAAGTAGAAAGAAGAACCGGAAGGAAGCAGCAGTGGTTCAAGATAGAAAAAGGTATAATCTACGACCACCCAAGAAACAGGATCAGAGTCCCGACCGGCCAATGGAGCAGTCAGTTTCTCAAGCTAGGAAAAGCCG
The DNA here is from genome assembly GCA_019973955.1 of Trichonephila inaurata madagascariensis. Classification (NCBI taxonomy): domain Eukaryota; kingdom Metazoa; phylum Arthropoda; class Arachnida; order Araneae; family Nephilidae; genus Trichonephila; species Trichonephila inaurata. Next base: position 17,139 of record BMAV01026481.1, on the reverse strand, counting down.
AAGAGAAAACCGCGACCCTAAGACAAACATACGGGATCAAAGAGCACCCGGAGGAATGAAAAAGAAAGAGCGAAAAAGTAACAGCACTTTGTCTATGGAAGTCCTAGTAGGAGTGGCCGTGCTTCATAAAATCAGGTTGTATTCTTTCATTTTATGTTCTTTCCAAACAAGTGGTTTGGAAAGAATTATTGCAAAGAAGGAAGCCCTGGGCGGTGTTTAAAAAATTATAATCCAAACAAAAGTTGACACTACAATTGTGACGTTCTCGCGTCCTTGCTAACATAACTCCTGTATGTTCTTTGGACGGCCACGATTAATGGCAAAACTTTTCCAACCCAATACCAAGAAGAGAAACGGATCAAATATGTAAATGAGATATACTCTTTAAAAAGGATAGAAGCTTTGATGATAAGATATAGCGGTAAGTTTAGAGATAGCTTAGTGTGTGTGGAATCTTCGTGATCAAGAGTTAGCAGTCCGATAGCTTGGGAAGACATAGAAGCCCAATATAAAGAAGTTGGAATCGTCGTATATGTTTAAATTATAAATATCTTCTATAGGTGAAGTAAATATCTGCAAAAGGTATATTTGACATAGGTAGTTAGATGAATCGGTTTATTTATTATAATTAAGATAAAGGTTCTAGTTGCGTGATCTGGCCCTCTAAATACAAGGTTTAATTGCGCAACTCTCACTTTAAATAAATAAAGTTATCAAATTAGAATTAAGTAATATAAGTTATTCTTAATAAAGTTGTATTAAGAATTACTATGTCTCATCATTTTGATAATCCCACACCCTTAGCTTACGCGGGACCGGAAACGACATAGTCATCACAGGATGGCTATGTCACAATGGCGCCCGAACGTGCATAATTCTGGGTTAGGTAATGGTAGGTGGAAGTACTGTTCTACCTGAAATGTACTTCTTTCAGGTCAGAGAACATTGCAGAGTTTATCGAATCTATTGAGAATAACATACAGTTACTTGAAATCCCAAGTAATCTGTCATGTGCTTACTTAAAAAGTCATCTCAGGGGAAGGGCTCAAGATTGGTATTCGATATTTGGTTCGTTGTTAGTGCAAAATACAGCCACGGATTTCGCGCAGCTCAAGGCTGAATTAGCTGCTTCTTCTCCGCAGTCAGACAACAAGAAAAGAATTGCAAACGCAATTCTACGCGTCCCAGCAGGGGAGAAATCAGGAACCATCTGATTTGTATCAATTATTAAAAATAGAGAGAAGTTTAGAATTAGGAATGTCCCAAGCAGAGTTAGTGGATCATATTTTAGTTCGACTCGAACCACAGATCCAAGATTATGTGGAAGTGAGAAATCCACAAAACACGATACAACTTTTAGAAGTCTTGGCTAAATTCGAAGAGAGATATTCTTGCAAATTAAAAGGGGTTCTCAGAACGATAATATAGAAAGACGAGGTCAAAATGCGCATAGGATGCCTAATTTTACCGCTAATGGTAGAAACTGGAGGAATTCCTCTTGAAATAGGACGTAGACCAAATAAATTAGAAATGATTTTTACGAGAATAGCCGTCAAAGTAATAGAGGGTTCGAGAGGAATAGGTTTCCCAGAATAATGATCAGAGATTAAATAACAGGGTTACCTATTTCGAAATGAGCGAAATGATACCTTAATAGAGGAGACCGTAGAAATAGGGTTCGAGTGAAAATTTCAATCGAGGCGATAGGACGCAAAAGGACGATTAAATATTGTAAAGGTTAATGATCAACCTCAAGGGGTGTCGACAAGAGAGACAATTAGACTTTCTCCGATATGTGTATATCACCGTAGAACTTCCCCACGTTCCTATTTTATTAAATAACACATTTTTGAAAGCGCTATGGGACACCGGAGCAGATAAATCATTTATATCGGGAGAAGTATATAGAAAATATTTTTTCTATAAGCAAATTAAAAAATCGCGAGCCCAGGTAATAACAGCACAGGGTGCTGTGACGTCTCTCAAGTGTCTTTCTGATTAACATGACCTCTATGTTCTTGACGGCCATGACACGGCAAAGCTTTTCCAACCCAATACCAAGAAGAGAAACGGATCGAATATGTAAATGAGATATACGCTATAAAAGCGATAGCGTGGCAAACCTAGATATAAAGTATAAAGCGTAGCAGGCTCAGATTGTATTGTGGAATTATTCTGATCGATAGAGTGACAAAGCTTGGGTGTGGGAAATCTCGAGATCGTAAGAATTAGCTACCTTGCGGATCAAGAATCTTCATATATAAAGTTTATAGATACTATTCTTAGGTCAAGGACCAGAACTGGAAAAAGGTAATATTAGATTATAAGTAATTAGGATAACAGGATTATTTAGGATAATGAGATAGAGGATCTAGTTGCGTGATCTGACTTTAAATACGTGATTTACCCGCTTGACTCTCACACTCTAATTAAATTTGTCAATTTAGAATTTAAGTATTATAAGTTACTCTTTAATAAAAAGTTGTATTAAGAATTATGTCTCATCACTTTGATAATCCCACACACCTCTAGCTACGTGCGGAACCGGCAAGACATGGTCATCACAGGATGGCTAAGGTCTCAATGGTTCGAACGTATTTTAATTTGGTTAGGTAATGTAGGTGGAAAATACGATTCTTACCTGAAATGCACTTTTCAGGGTCGAGAACGTTTCAGAGTTTATTGAGTGTATCGACAATAATATACAGTTACTTGAAATCCCAAGTACCTCGGTCATGCTTAATACTTAAAAAGTCATCTCAGGAAGGGCTCAAGATTGGTATTCGATATTTGGTTCGTTGTTAGTGCAAAATACAGCTACGGATTTTGCGCAACTCAAAGCTGAATTAGCGAAGCGCTTTTCCCGCGATCAAAAATAAAAAAAAGAACTACAGTCGGTTTTTATGCATCACAGCAGGGGAAGAAATCAGGAGGCGACTGATTTGTGTGTATAGATTACTAAAAATAGAGAGGCTTTAGAATTAGGAATGTCCCAAGCAGACTTAGTGGATCATATTTTAGTTCGACTCGAACCACAGGTGTACACAGGACTATGTGGGAGGTGCGAAATCCACAAAATACGATACAACTTTTAGAAGTCCTGGCTAAATTCGAAGAGAGATATTCTTGCAAATTACAAAGGGGTTATCAGAACCATGTAATATAGAAAGACGAGGTCAAAATAAAAGTATGCATAGGATGCCTAATTTTTGAAGCTAATGGTAGAAACTGGAGGAATTCGCACAAGGAGTAGACCAAATAACAGAAATGAGTTTTACGAGAATAGCCGTCAAAATAATAGAGGGTTCGAGAGGAATAGGTTAATAATACCGATCAAAGATTCAGCAATAGGGGTTACCTATTTCGAAATGAGCGAAATGATAATTTTAATAGAGGGACTGTAGAAATAAGTGTCTGAGGATACTCAATCGAGGTGTGATAGGGACGCAAAGGGGACGATTAAATATTGTAAAGGTTAATGATCAACCCAAGAGGTGTCGACAAGAGAGACAATTAGACTTTCCAATATGTATAGCACCCGTAGAACTTCCCCTAATGCGCCTATTTTATTAAATAACACATTTTTGAAAGCGCTATGGGACACCGAGCAGATAAATCTTTTATATCAGAAGAAGTATATAGAAAATATTTTTTCTATAAAACAAATAAAAATCGGGTGAGCCCAGGTAATAACAGCACAGGGTGCGAAATGCCAAAACAGGGGATTGTAGAATTAAAAATTCTACATCAGACAATTCGAAAGAAATTGGTCATTTTACAAAGCTGAAAGGACGTAGAATACCCATGTATTCTGGTATCGATTTCATAAGTGGTCAAAATCGTATTAGATTTTGATCAGAAATCGTTAAAATCGCGCTACACTGGTTGAAGATAATAAGGTAAATAAAGCGCGGTACCACACGTTAATGGGTCAGAAATGAAGTTAAACATGGTGGCTACAGTTTTACCGAAAAAAAGCATGGGAAAAATATAATTGGTGACAAAATTAATTTCGTGTCATAATCAAAGATTTGGTACTTACTTCGCGAGAACAATTAATAAAGGAACAGAAAATGACCCAGAATTAGGTCATATATATAGATATTTAGAAAACCCGGAAGATAGCTCGGTTAATGCAACGATATGTGAGAATTGGTCCTACCGTGATTTCGCTTCTAATTGAAGGATTGTTATTTTATGCGAAACACGTAACGTCATTAGGTGAAATGCGTGTATGTACATTCCTTAAAAATTCCTTTAAGGAATGAAATAATGAGAGAATTTCAAGACAAGCCAATAAGTGGACATGTAGGCAGATTTAAAACGTATCATGTAACCTGACGTTTGTTATTTCCCGTACATGAGAAATTTATTGATCAATATGTCTATACATGCCATATGTGCCAAATTAATAACTATAAAAAACGCGTTACCACAGCTGGTCGGTTACAACCAATTATATCGAATTATCCGAATGAGATAGTGACGTTAGATTTATTAGGGCCCGTATCCTATATCGAGAATAAGACGTAAATCGCTATATTTTAGTATTAACCGATCATTTCAGCAAATGGGCTGAAATTATACCTCTTAAAAGGCCTCATCTCGTATAATAGCGGATATTTTTTGATAACTTTTATATCGCGTTGCTGGAGCCCAATAAAAAATTAATAAGTGATAAATTGTGGTCCCCAATTTATATCCGAGATTTTTGAGCACTTATGAAAGATTAGGCATAAGGTATGTGCCATCCTCTGTTGCATATCGACCACAAGCAAATCGGACTGAAAAGAGTTAATCGAGATATAGTGCAAAATGATTGCAAATTACGTTAATGATCAACAGCGATACTTGGGATCACCTTACGGAGTGTGCTTACGCTATTCGCAATGGCGGTGAATGAAACAACGGGAAAAACACCGGGTTGAATTCATATTTTAGGTCGAAAATTGATTACACCCATTTCAAAAACTAGTTATGATATCGGAAAGCTCTAAATTCAAAATTCAAGATATACAGAAAAGCTTTAAAGAAGCTGCTAGACTAAGTACGAAAAATTAAACAGGAAAGGTGGGAAAAATATTATAATAGACGTAGAAAGGACATAAAAAAATAAAGGTAAATGATTGGTTTTATTAAAACACACCCTGTAAGTTCAGCTTGCTAACAAAAGTATAAAGCAATTTTGAACAAAAAAAATTTGAGGGACCTTATAGAGTCTTTAGAAGTTAGGAACTTTAATAATATTGTAATATGGAAAATCAGGAAAAAGATTAAGCAGTTAACGTAGATCAAAATAAGAATATATCGTCATAGTGTTTACTTGAGTGTCGAATTAGGAACAGGTATCCCAAAAAGTATAAGAGATCAAGTCAGGAACTAGTACTTGGAAAAGTACACCAAGGATTAAATGAGTCACAATATGGGAAAGAAAAAATCTGGTGGTGAAACGTAGGTTAGAGGTAAAAAGGGATTGGTAACCAATCAAATCATAATATAAAAATACAGAGAGGACCCATAAAAACAAATCACTGGTCAGATCACTACCTAGTTCAGTAGGGAATGAAAATAAAACAAAAGGTTTAAATATAACCAAGGTATTAAAAAGATCAGGTGTGGGGGACAAGTGGACCACAAAGAAAGTGGCAAAGAAAAGGGTAATAATAATTGTAATAATAAAAGACAATGTCATCTAGTACTATTTCTAGAGATAGAAAAAGAGAGCAGCAGAATCAACTGAAGTTCCCATATGAAAAGAGTTATACTTAAGGCCACGACGGAGAAATTAGAAGAACCCCTGACCAGCCAAGAAACACACATTTGGGAAGTATGAAAGTACTACAAGGAGATTTAAGCCTTACAATTGAAATCGTACAAATCCAAGGAATTAGAAGAGTGATGACACCCTCATCGTTGAACGTGAATGTGTATACCCAATATAAAAATCAGGTTGTATTTGTTTCATTTTTATGATCTTTCCAAGCAACAAGTGGTCGGAAGAATTATTGCAAAGAAGCAAAGCCCTGGCGGTGCTTAAAGTTATAAGCTAAGTCAAACACTACAATGAGTGTTCATTTAATTTTTGGAACTTTTGACTTGTTAAAGTAAAATTTTTTTTCTGAAGAAAACATTTGTATTCACACATTTGTTTACTTCGATGTGCACTCGTGAGATGCGAAAATCTTTGGTTATTTGTTATAATGGTTTATTGAAAAAATGTTTGTAATTGTATAAAATGTGTATATATATATATGTTGTTGTATTACGTATTATGAGGCATCTGGTTCAGGGAAACGCGGCGTAGCCAAGGCACTAACATAATAATAAACGATGCGCTCATTGGGAGTTTTTGTTGAAACCAGATGTGGGATGGAGATAAAAATTTATTGTGATATATAAATAATATATGTAAAATTGATTAATATTATGGAAATAGAGACTCAAATAGTTTCATCAGAGACTGGACTTCGAAAATCTTGGAAAAGTATAGCTTCAACGTGTTTCCAGGTTGTGTTAAGAAAGGAGCAGAAGTACCAGCTCCATATGAAGTTAGATCATTCAAGCACCGTGAATAATAGTTTCTTTAAGTAAATATTTTTAAGTAACGAATGTAAAGTGAGAGCAGTGTCCAAATTAAACAGTAATTATTAATGTTGGCCTAGTTATTGGAGTAAAATTTATTGTCACGAGTTTAAAATTAAATTGAATATTAAAAATTCTAAGATGAGTAATGAAAATTAAAGTCAAGATAAATTTTGAAATTATAAAAGTTAAAATTTAAGATTAAAATTGCAATGAAAAATTGGTGTCAAGATAAATTTTGGAAATTATAAAAGTTAAAATTTAAGATTAAAAATTGCAATGAAAATTAAAGTCAAGATAGATATTGAAATTATAAAAGTAAAATGAAGATTTAAGATTAAAAATTCTAAGTAAAACTCAGAAAGCGAAGAAATTTAGAATAGAGATTTAGACACGTAATTTATTAAGGGCATTGAGAACCCTTAAGTAAATCACGTTTTTCTTCTTGGAGGGGGTTGTGGACGCCCTCGCGTCTTTCTGATTAACATGACCCTATGTTCTTTGGACGGCCATGATTAATGGCAAAGCTTTTCCAACCCAACAAGAAGAGAAACGGATCGAATATGTAAATGAGATATACTATGTGCTGATAGCGTGGCAAACCTAGATATAGCATAGCTAGCAGGCTCAGAGGATTGTATTGTGGAATTATCTCTGATCGATAGAGTGACAAAGCTTAGTGTGGAATCTTGAGGATCAAGAATTAGCTACTCCAGGATCAAGAATCTTCATATATAAAGTTTATAGATACATTCTTCTAGGTCAAGGACCAGAACTGAAAAGGTAATATTAGATATAAGTAATTAGATAACAGGATTATTTAGGATAATTGAGATAGAGGGACTAGTTGCGTGATCTTCGACCTTAAATACGTGATTAATTTGGGCTTGACTTCACTCTAATTAAATTTGTCAATTTAGAATTTAAGTATTATAGTTACCTAATAAAAGTTGTATTAAGAAATCTCATGTCTCATCATTTTGATAATCCCTAGCCACCTCTAGCTTACGCGGAACCGGCAAGACATGGTCATCACAGGATGGCTAATGTCTCAGCAAGTGAAATGCCAAACATGGGACGAATTGAATGCCTGCATCAGACACCGAAAGAAATTGGTCATTTCATGTGTTGAAAGATTTGTGAATGCCCTTAAGGTATTCTAGGTATCGATTTCATAAGGCAAGTCAAGAATCGTATTAGATTTTGATCAAAATCGTTGAAAATTCCAGATTCTCAAATAAATAAGGTGGTTGAACCAATTAAGGAGGAAAAAGGTTGGAGATAGATTTATCTAAGACAAAATTGGGGAGGTAGGAAAAACAAAAACTACAAAATTTGTTTAGTAGTTTTAAAGGGTTATTTTCAGACAAACCAGGTCTTACCCATGTTTTTATACCATGAAAATTGACACGGAGATAACCCACCAGTAGCCTTCAAGGCCATATAGGTATGACCGCAATTCAAGCAAGCAATAATAGATTTTCACATACAAAAAATGTTACAAGAGGAAACGATTATTCCAATTCAATCCCATACCTGTTGTGTGTTATGCAAGAAAAATACTGGGTTACCACCGGATAATCCGAAGCATAGATTTGCAGTAGACTATAGAAAATTAAATTCGATCGCTAAAATATCTGCGATAATTTTACCGTTATTAGATGATTTATTAACGAACATCCCATATACGCCAGTCACGTCATCTCTGATCTAAAGAAGTGGGTACTTTCAAATGGCAGTAAACCCCAGTGATATTGTTAAGACCGGCATTTGTAGTAAAAAAGTGGCACTTATGCTTTCTGCAAGTGATGCCATTCGGTTTATCAGGAGCAGCTCCCAATTTTCAAAAAGCAAAATTGACATAATCCTAAACCGGTGATAGGAAGCTCAGGAGGTGCTTATAGGACGACGTTATTATAACGTTCCATCCTCATTCACTCACTATGTTGAGCATTTAAGGGAAGTTTTTTTTCCCGAATGAGATAGTGACGTTAGATTTATTAGGCCCGTATCCTATATCGAGAATAAGACGAAAACCGCTATATTTTAGTAATAACCGATCATTTCAGCAAATGGGCTGAAATTATACCTCTTAAAAGGCCTCATCTCGTATAATAGCGGATTTTTTTTGATAACTTTATATCGCTTTTGGAGCCCAATAAAATTAATAAGTGATAATGGTCCCCAATTTATATCCGAGTTTTTTGAGCACTTATGAAAGATTAGGCATAAGGATGTGAAGATTTGTTGCATATCGACCACAAGCAAATCGGACTAAAAAGAGTTAATCGAGATATAGGAAAAATGATTGCAAATTACGTTAATGATCAACATGATACTTGGGATCACCTTACGTGAGTTTTACGCTATTCGTACGGCGGTGAATGAAACAACGGGAAAACACCGGCTGAATTATTTTTAGGTCGAAAATTGATTACCCCCATTTCAAAAACTAGTTATGATATCGGAAAGCTCAAAAATTCAAAATTCAAGATATACAGAAAAGCTTTTAAAGAAGCTAGACTAAGTACAAAAAATTAAACAGGAAAGGTGGGAAAAATATTATAATAGACGTAGAAAGGACATAAAAATAAAGGTAAATGATTGTTTATTAAAACACACCCTGTAAGTTCAGTTTGCTAACAAAGTATGTGCTAAATTTGAACAAAAATTTGAGGGACCTTATAGAGTCTTAGAAGTTAGGAACTTTAATAATATTGTAATATGGAAATCAGGAAAAAGATTAACAGTTAACGTAGATAAAAATAAGAATATTTTCGTCATAGGAAATGTACGAGGTCGAATTAGGAACAGGTATCCCAAAAGTATAAGATCAAGTCAGGAAACTAGTACTTGGAAAAGTACACCAAGGATTAAATGAGTCACAATATGGGAAAAAAAAAATCTGGGGTGAAACGTAGGTTAGAGGCAAAAAGGGATTGGTAACCAATCAAATCAAATATAAAAATACAGAGAGGACCCATAAAAAAAAAATCACTGGTCAGATCACTCCCCAGTTCAGTAGGGAATGAAAATAAAACAAAAGGTTTAAATATAACCAAGGTATTAAAAAGATCAGGTGTATCGGGGACAAGTGGACCACAAAGAAAGTGGAAAGAAAGGGTAATAATAATTGTAATAATAAAAGACAATGTCATCTAGTACTATTTCTAGAGATAAAAAAAAGAGAAGAAGAGAATCAACTGAAGTTCCATATGAAAAGAGTTAAAATTTAAGGCCACGACGGAGAAAAGAAGAACCCCGACCAGCCAAGAACACATTTGGGAAGGCAAGGAAAGACGACAAGGAGATTCAAGCCTTACAAAAAAAATTTCGTACAAACCAAGGAATGAAGAGTGATGACACCCTCATCGTTGAACGTGAATGTGGAGACCGAATATAAAAATCAGGTTGTATTGTTTCATTTTTATGATCTTCCAACAAGTGGTCGGAAGAATTATGCAAAGAAGGAAGTCTCGGCGGTGCTTAAAAGTTATAAGCAAGTCAAACACTACAATGAGTGTTCATTTAATTTTGGAATTTTTTGACTTGTTAAAATTTTTTTCTGAAAAAAAACATTTGTATTCACACATTTGTTTACTTCGATGTATGCCCTCGTGAGATGCGAAAATTCCTTTGGTTATTTGTTATAATGGTTTATTAAAAAAATGTTTGTAATTGTATAAAATGTGTATATATATATATGTTGTTGTATTGTTACGTATTATGAGGCATCTGGTTCAGGGAAACGCGGCGTAGTCAAGGCACTAACAAAAAAAGGGCTGCGCGGCTCATTGGGAGTTTTGTTGAAACCAGATGTGGGGATGGAGATAAAAATTTATTGTGATATATAAATAATATATGTAAAATTGATTAATATTATGGAAATAGAGACTCAAATAGTTTCATTTTCAGGGAGACTGACCCTAAAAAATCTTGAAAAGTATAGCTTCAACGTGTTTCCAGGTTGTTAAGAAAGGAAAAGAAGTACCAGCTCCATATGAAGTGTTAGGAAAGGTCAGCACCCGAATAATAGTTTTAGGTATAAATATTTTTTAAATAACGAAATGTAAAGTGAGAGTAGGCACAAATTAAACAGTAATTATTAATGTTGGCCTAGTTATTGGGGTAAAATTTATTGTCACGAGTTTAAAATTAAATTGAATATTAAAAATTCTAAGATGAGTAATGAAAAAATTTAAAATCAAGATAAATTTTGGGAAAATTTTAAAAGTTAAAATTTAAGATTAAAATTGCAATGAAAAAATTAAAGTCAAGATAAATTTTGGAAATTATAAAAGTTAAAATTTAAGATTAAAATTGCAATGAAAATTAAAGTCAAGATAGATATTGGGAAAATTTTAAAAGTTAAAATGAAGATTTAAGATTAAAATTTAAATAAAACTCAGAAAGCGAAGAAATTTAGAAATAGAGATTTAGACACGTAATTTATTAAGGGCATTGAGAACCCTTAAGTAAATCACGTTTTTCTTCTTGGAGGGGGGTTGTGACGTCTCTCGCGTCTTTCTGATTAACATGACCCTATGTTCTTTGACGGCCATGATTAATGGCAAAACTTTTCCAACCCAATACCAAGAAGAGAAACGGATCGAATATGTAAATGAGATATACTATAAAAGAGATAGCGTGGCAAGCCAGATATAGCATAGCGTAGCAGGCTCAGAGATTGTATTGTGGAATTATTCTGATCGATAGAGTGACAAAGCTTAGTGTGGAATCTTGAGGATCAAGAATTAGCTACCTTGCGGATCAAGAATCTTCATATATAAAGTTTATAGATAATATTCTCTAGGTCAAGGGACCAGAACTGGAAAAGGTAATATTAGATATAAGTAATTTGATAACAGGATTATTTAGGATAATTGAGATAGAGGGATCTAGTTGCGTGATCTGACTTAAATACGTGATTTAATTTGGGCTTGACTTCACTCTAATTAAATTTGTCAATTTAGAATTTAAGTATTATAAGTTACTCTTTAAAAAAAGTTGTATTAAGAATTATGTCTCATCATTTTGATAATCCCACACCTCTAGCTTACGCGGGAAACCCGGGAAGACATGGTCATCACAGGATGGCTATGTCTCAGTGCGAAAAAGCCAAACATGGGATCGTAGAATTGAATGTTTGCATCAGACAATCGAAAGAAATTGGTCATTTCATGTGTTGAAAGATTTAGAATACCCATGTATTCTAGGTATCGATTTCATAAGTGCGTCAAGAATCGTATTAGATTTTGATCAAAAATCGTTGAAAATTCCAGATTCTCAAATAAATAAGGTGGTTGAACCAATTAAGGAGGAAAAAGGTTGGGGATAGATTTATCTAAGACAAAATTGGGGAGGTAGAAAAAAAAAAACTACAAAATTTGTTTAGTAGTTTTAAAGGGTTATTTTCAGACAAACCAGGTCTTACTCATGTTTTATACCATGAAATTGACACGGGAGATAACCCACCAGTAGCTTCAAGGCCATATAGGTATGACCGCACTAAGCAAGCAATAATAGATTTTCACATAAAAAAAATGTTACAAGAGGAAACGATTGTTCCAATTCAATCCCCATACGTCACCTGTTGTGTTACATGCAAGAAAAATAATGGGTTACCACCGGATAATCCGAAGCATATAGATTTGCAGTAGACTATAGAAAATTAAATTCGATCACAAAATATCCAAAAACCCTTTACCGTTAATAGATGATTTATTAACGAACATACCATATACAACAATAATGTCATCTCTTGATCTAAGAAGTGGGTACTTTCAAATGGCAGTAAACCCAGTGATATTGTTAAGACCGCATTTGTAGTAAAAAGTGGCACTTATGCTTTCAAGCGGATGCCATTCGGTTTATCAGGAGCAGCTCCAATTTTCAAAAGGCAATTTACATAATCCTAAAACCGGTGATAGGAAATTTGGGGGTTTATAGGACGACGTTATTATAACTTTCCCATCATTCACTCACCATGTTGAGCATTTAAGGGAAGTTTTTTCGTTGTTAAAGGATGCAGGATTGACATTAAATAAGGAAAAGTGTAAATTTGGGTGCGATGAATTGAAATATTTAGGATTAATTATTAGTAAAGTGTGACGTCTCTCGCGTCTTTCTGTTAACATAACTCCTATGTTCTTTGACGGCCACGATTAATGGCAAAACTTTTCCAACCCAATACCAAGAAGATAAACAAAGATATTATGCAAATGAGATTTACTATAAAAGGATAGAAGCTTTGATGATAGATATAGCGTGGCAAGCCTAGATATAGCGCGGCAGGCTCAGAGATAGTATTGTGGAAGCATTCTGATCGATAGCGGGACAAAGCTTAGTGTGAATCTTACAGATCAAGATTTAGCAGTCCGATAGTTTTGGGAAAGAATAGAAGCCTAAGATAAAGAAGTTGGAATCATCGTTTATAAAGTTTATAGATACCATTTTCTAGGTAAAGGAACCAGAACTGAAAAAGGTAATATTAGATATAAGTAATTAGATGCATAGGATTATTAATGATAATTGAGATAAAGGATCTAGTTGCGTGATCTGACTTGAATACGTGATTTAATTTGGGCTTGACTCTCACTTTAATTAAAATTGTCAAATTAGAATTTAAGTAATATAAGTTAATCTTAATAAAAGTTGTATTAAGAATTATTATGTCTCATCATTTTGATAATCCCACACCTCTAGCTTACGCGGAACCGGCACGACATGGTCATCACAGGATGGCTATGTCGCAATGGCGCCCGAACGTATTTAATTCTGGGTTAGGTAATGTAGGTGGAAGTACGGTTCTACCTGAAATGTACTTTTCAGGGTCGGAGAACGTTCCAGAGTTTATCGAGTCTATTGAGAATAACATACAGTTACTTGAAATCCCAAGTAATCTGTCATGTGCTTACTTAAAAAGTCATCTCAGGAAGGGCTCAAGATTGGTATTCGATATTTGGTTCGTTGTTAGTGCAAAATACAGCCACGGATTTTGCGCAGCTCAAAGCTGAATTAGCGAAGGTTTTTCCCCGCGGTAAAAAATAAGAAAGAACTACAGTCGGAGTTTTATGCATCCCAGCGGGGAAGAAATCAGGATGCTACTGATTTTTGTATAGATTATTTAAAAATAGAGAGAAGTTTAGAATTAGGAATGTCCCAGCAGACTTAGTGGATCATATTTTAGTTCGACTCGAACCACAGATCCCGGACTACGTGGAAGTCCGAAATCCACAAAACACGATACAACTTTTTGAAGTCTTCAAATTCGAAGAGAGATATTCTTGCAAATTACAAAGGGGTTATCAGGGAAAGATAATATAGAAAGACGAGGTCAAAAAGCGCATAGGAGGCCTAATTTTAAACCAATGGTAGAAACTGGAGGAATTTGAAATAAGGCGTAGACCAAATAACAGTAGAAATGAATCTTACGAGAATAGCCGTCAAAATAATAGAGGGTTCGAGAGGAATAGGTTTCATAATAATGATCAGAGGGTCAAACAAAGGGGTTTCCTATTTCGAAATAGCGAAATGATTTAAATTTAAATAGAGGGACCGTAGAAAATAAGGGTTCGAGTAATAATTTCAATCGAGGCGATAGGACGCAAAGGGGGCGATTAAATTGTAAAGGTTAATGATCAACCTCAAGAGGTGTCGACAAGAGAGCAATTAGACTTTCTCCGATATGTATATCACCCGTAGAACTTCCCCACGTTCCTATTTTATTAAATAACACATTTTTGAAAGCGCCATGGGACACCGGAGCAGATAAATCATTTTTATCGGAAGAAGTATATAGAAAATATTTTTTCTATAAGCAAATTAAAAATCACGAGCCCAGGTTTAAAAACAGCACAGGGTGCGAAATGCCAAAAAAATGGGGATCGTAGAATTAAAAATTCACATCAGACAATTCGAAAAAAAATTGGGCATTTCATGTGCTGAAAAAATTTAGAATACCCATGTATTCTGGGATCGATTTATAAGTGGGTCAAAAAACGATTAGATTTGGGTCAGAAATCGTGAAAATTCAAAATACACTGGTTGAAGATAATAAGGTAAATAAAGGAATTTAACGTTAATGGGTCGAAATGAAGTTAAACATGGTGGCTACAGTTTTACCGAAAAGCATGGGAAAAAATATAATTGGTGATAAATTAATTGTGCCATAATCAAGGATTTGGTACTTACTTCGCGGGAACAATTAATAACGGAACAAAAAAAATGACCCAGAATTAGGTCATATATATAGATATTTAGAAAACCCGGAAGATAACTCGGTTAATGCAACGATATGTGAGAATTGGTCCCACGATTTCCGTTTAATTGAAGGATTGTTATTTTATGCGAAACACGCAACGTCATTAGGTGAAATAGCGTGTATACATTCCAAAATCTTTAAGGAATGAAATAATGAGAGAATTTCATGACAAGCCACTGCTGGACACATGGGAAGATTTAAAACGTATCATAAAATTCGGGACGTTTGTTATTTCCCGTACATGAGAAAATTTATTGATCAATATGTTCCTACATGCCATAGTGCCAAGTTAATAACTATAAAACGCGTTACCAGCTGGGCGGGTAAATCCAATTATATCAAATTATCCGAATGAGATAGTGACGTTAGATTTATTAGGCCCGTATCCTATATCGAGAATAAGACGAACGCTATATTTTAGTAATAACCGATCATTTCAACAAATGGGCTGAAATTATACCTCTTAAAAAGGCCTCATCTCGTATAATAGGGATATTTTTTTGAAACTTTATATCGCTATGGAGCCCAATAAAATTAATAAGTGATAATGGTCCCCAATTTATATCCGAGATTTTTGAGCACTTAAGTGAAAGATTAGGCATAAAGGGATGTGGGAAAACTGTTTCATATCGACCACAAAGCAAATCGGACTGAAAGAGTTAATCGAGATATAGTGCAAATGATTGCAAATTATGTTAATGATCAACACGATACTTGGGATCAATTTACGTGAGTTTGTTTACGCTATTCGTACGGCGGTGAATGAAACAACGGGAAAAACACCGGCTGAATTATTTTTAGGTCGAAAATTGATTACACCATTTCAAAACTAGTTATGATGTCGGAAAGTTCAAAATTCAAAATTCAAAATATAAGAAAAGCTTTAAGAAGCTAGACTAGTACGAAAAATTAAAAAAGGAAGGTGGGAAAAATATTATAATAGACGTAGAAAAGACATAAAAAATAAAGGTAAATGATTGGTCTTATTAGAAACACACCCTGTAAGATCAGCAGCTAACAAAGTATGGCTAAATTTAAAACAAAAATTTGAGGGACCTTATAGAGTAATAGAAGTTAAAACAACAATAATATTGTAATATGGAAATCAGGAAAAAGATTAACAGTTAACGTGTATCGCCCTCGCGTCCTTCTGCTAACATAACCCTATGTTCTTTGACGGCCACGATTAATGGCAAAAACCTTTTCCAACCCAATACCAAGAAGAGAAACGGATCAAATATGTAAATGAGATATACTTTAAAGGATAGAAGCTTTGATGATAAGATATAGCGCGGCAAGTTAGAGATAGTTTTAGTGTGGAATCATTCTGACGATAGCGCGGCAAGTTTAAAGATAGCTTAGTGTGGAATCTTGCAGATCAAGAGTTAGCAGTCCGGGTAGTTTTGGAAGGAATAGAAGTCCTATATAAAAGAAGTTGGAATCGTCGTATATAAAGTGAATTTATAGATATCCCTATATAGGTGAAGGAAGGAGATCTGCAAAAGGTAATATTTTGATATAGGTAATTAGTTGAATCGGGTTATTTATCATAATTAAGATTAAAGAATCTAGCGTGATCTGACTTAAATACAAGGTTTAATTGGTGTTAACTCTCCCTTTAAATAAAGTTGTCAAATTATAATTAAGTAATATAATTTATTCTTAATAAAATTTATATTAAGAACTACTATGTTCTCATCATTTTGATAATCCCACACCTCTAGCTTACGCGGAACTAGAACAACAAATCATCACAGGATGGTTATGTCGCAATGGCGCCCGAACGTGATAATTCTGGGGTTTGGTAATGTAGGTGGAAGTACTGTTCTACCTGAAATGTACTTTTCAGGGTCAGAGAACATTGCAGAGTTTATCGAGTCTATTGAGAATAACATACAGTTACTTGAAATCCCAAGTAATCTGTCATGTGCTTATAAAAAATCATCTCAGGAAGGGCTCAAGATTGGTATTCGATATTTGGGTCGTTGTAGTGCAAAAAAACAGCCAGGATTTTGCGCAGCTCAAAGCTGAATTAGCGGGCTTTTCCCGCGGTCAAAAATAAGAAAAAAACTAAGTCGCAATTCTACGCGTCGAGCAGGGAAGAAATCAGGATCCTACTGATTTCGTTTATAGATTACTAAAAAAAGAGAGAAGTTTTGAATTAGAATGTCCCAAGCAGAGTTAGTGGGTCAAAATTTTAGTTGACTTCGAACCAAGATCCAAGACTATGTGGAAGTGAGAAATCCACAAAACACGATACAACTTTTTGAAGTCTTGGCTAAATTCGAAGAGAT
>BMAV01026479.1:0-16228 GCA_019973955.1 Trichonephila inaurata madagascariensis | reverse complement strand
AAAAAAAGTTAAATAACTCGCAAAATAATGCAGCTAGAGCTACCAAATGTTATACACATATTTAAAAAAGTCACACAACTAAAATAAGGCAACAAAAAAGTTTGTTAAAATCGTCATTTTTAGGGTAATGTGTCCCCTTAAAGAAGTTACAAAACACTTGTTTCGAGTTATTTTAGTATAGAACTGAAAATTACTATGTTACAGAAAAACATTAAAATTAACGAAAAATTGGCAAAATATTAAAAAGGACGTTGTTGGGTGGTTGGCATCTATCAGATCCAATTGCCCTTGACGCCTGTTACCACGCCCTTTACTCTGAACTCTACTAGTATGAGTGAAAAAGACAAAAGAGAAAGAGGCGCTTTCCTGCTCACCGTGTAGGTGCAACACCAAAATTATTTATATTATGCATCTCAGAGATACGCTAGCCTAACGGAGTGTTAACTGATTCATCACTCCTCTAACTCTTACACATCTGGAAAATGTGAAGACATGCTCAATTTAAAGAGCAAAAGTTATTATATGTCCTCTGAATGATCATAAAAATTAATTCCATGGGTAATTGATTATCTTTTAAACACTCACTTTAGACCTTAAGACCACTTTAGACCTTATACAATACTCTTTTCAAAAAAAAATGTAGACATTAACAGTACAAACAATTTGTCTTATATTCGGGTTATGTACTTTTGACTTTTGGTTCTAAAAGTAAATAATCAGTCCGACCAGCTATTATTTTACAATTTTAAAAATGAAGAATTTTTGACATTTTAATAAGAAATTATACAATAGTTATTTTATTGTCATTTTAAGTGAGTTATGTTTCTTAGATTATTGCGTTTATACGCCAATACTTTCCATACACGAGTCAAAAGTTCAAATCTGTGGTTATAAAAGATTGTGAATTGATGCCAACATATGAAATTATAACAGCCTAATATGTCGTATTACAGCTCTTTGTGAAGCCTTTATAGCAGCAAAGGGAGGCCATATTCCTTATTAGACATTCAGTTTTTAAATTATTACACTGAGTGTTTTCACAATTTTTGATTATTCTTGTAATTCTTCTTGTTATTTGAATATGACAAGATTACATGAAGATTTTATTTGTTAAGTTGGATATTCTCTGATTACGAGGAACGTAAGTAAAAACATTTATCTCAAATATAAAATTACATACAAAGACATTGCATTTTTTGTGTTTGTTATACCTTAATTTTAGACACCAATGTATTTTAAATGTATTTTTCATATTTCATATTTCATATTTCATTCTAAGTAACTAATTATGACTTTTCTATTGCGCAGAATTATACTTGCCAAATAGTATAAAACATGTGAGTAAAAACAATAATATATTATTGCATATCACAATAAATTGAAATCAGTAATTAAAATAAAATAGCCGCTCTGTAATGTTATCTTACTAGCACCAATTGATTTGACAGTTTTTTTGTAAACGCCCCCCTGTACGTAATTTTAATAGGCATAAGTTCTTTAACAATTTGTATAAGATATTCTGATATAGCTATGGCTCTAAATACGGCAATCACCACTTTCAAAACGAGGAAAATGTTTCTCAAAATACAACAGAAATTTTTATTTTGAAACCAATTTTTTTACTGTCGCAGAACCTTATATAAAAGAGTCTCAATGATTAATATTTCATCTTCATTCGAATTCAATAATTAGTTCTGGAGATGTGTTCAAGAAAAAACACTTTTTTTCCTTATAATTACTATAATTTTTATGCAAACAATTTATATTAATTTATTTGTTTCTTACACTGTGTAATGATTAAAATAAAACTTACAAGTATTATATGTCCCTTTAAGTTCTTATGATTTCTGATTGCTCTATTTTAAATTTCAGTATAGTCTACATTAATGCATATAATTGTTTAAATTTATGGATTTAAGACATTTTAGACATGGGGAGATTGAATGAGTGAATATTAACGTCGCACTTTTGAGTTACTTGAGGAGTTTTGACGACTTGTAATTTTGAGGTTGACATGCTCAAGAGAAGAGGACGAAACTGAGCTGGCACCCCACTCACCTATCTTTCACACCACAACAGCGGAGCAGTGCTTAAGCCTCGACATATTTTACACGCATTGGCCCCCTCTGCGCGGCGGGTTACTCGTAATTCTAGGCTCGAACTTGTGACAAGCCGGCCACGAGTCCGTCGCCTTAAGTCTGTTTTCGCCATATGTACGACAGTGATGACTTAAAGTGGAGCACATTTTCGGACGGAAAAAAAATGCCTTAAATTTTAGAAAACTTCGTGACATTGTAACTCATGCATTTGTTTATAATATAGTGTTTTTAAAATTTCAACACATTTCATAAATAATCGGGGTTTTCTTAAACATGTACAGGGATAGCACATTTAGCTTTGCGGTATAGGAGAAAAATGCGAAACACATTTTATAAAAGAAAAAATGTCTCAACTCGGATAAAAATGAGTAGTACGATAAAATAAGTGATTCTCTACAGGATAGTGAAGCCAGAATATAATATTAATCTTTGAGTACTTTCATAACTGAAAACAAAATCCGAATGTGGGTCCTATTCTTTAACATTAGCCGAAGATAGCCTTAACTGTGGCCATTAGACCTGGGGTAACACTTTAATGAGCGATTTCCTATCTAACAGTTATTATTACTCTTTTTTTTATAATATTCTATTTAATAATTAAGTTATACAAGACGAACATTCGATATTTCTTAGAAAATGCATAGTCTTTTAAGAGACGATGCCGCGATCCTTCGTTCTTGTGGATTTGGATGTACAGAAGTATAAGAGACATTTTAATAAAATAAATACCTACATTTGGCTTACAAATTACTATCAAAGGATTGTTTAAAAAGAAGGGAATGGTCACCTTAATATATTACTAACCTAAATATTAATAATAATTCTTAAAATACTTAACTATAATTATTAATTCTACATCACAGACGATCTTTCTCCGTAGAGATTTCGGTTCCCTTTTCTGAAACTCCGATGACTACAATTATTATAATTCTATCTTCAGTGACAGCCTGACGAGTATCGAGTATCTCTCTTTCTCTTCGCTTGACTTTAAATAGCAACTCACGTATGCGTAATCACGGTTCCACTTCGGAAAGCTGGTTTATAATAAATCAGCAGTTAAAAAGAAATTCCGTAGAAAAATAAGGAAAAACGTGGATAGGAACCGTTACAACGTGGCTAGTTCAAAATCAACAAAGGCCTTTCTTTTCATAGGATCTATAAAAATCTATAAATATCTCACTCGTTTGGCATAACACTCTTATTTCCAGAAAAGGGTTTTAGAAAATATATTTTCTGTGTTACTTTCTTAACGCGCGGCAAGTATCTCCCACTGAAAGTTATTTAAACAGCACGGTATGTGGTTGCTATTGTCCGGCGACACATGTTAAAGACAATTCTAGACGAAAAAATTGGGAAGCCAGCATGAATAAGAGGACCTGTCTTAAAAACCAGTCCCCTGAATGACAATTTAATTCATATTGTAGTACCTTTTATATTCTTTTAGTTCTTAAAATTTCAAAATAAATTAGATATAATATTTTCCCTCTTGTACAAAACATTTTGAATGGTTTTGAATGGAAAACATCTCACCGTCAAAGGTTTCAGATTGTAAAATTTGAAATTTTTACTAATTTTAAGGTAGGAAACCAGTTACGGGGAAAAAAGAGAAATTCTGAATGTGAAAACTCTGTTTTAAAAATTAATGTAATGCATTAATTAATTAACGCATTTCACATTAACAGCATATTTTAATTAGTTTGAAAAATTAATATTCACATTAGTTTTGTCTCTATAAGATGATAATTACAAAAGTTAATCAGATGTCTTTTTTTTTTTCTTAAACAAAAGCATATTTAAGTATTCTTATTACGTTCGTATATTTTAATAAGGAAAACATAACGCTGAGATAATTAGGATAAACTACCGTAAATGAAAAGAAATATGG
The DNA here is from genome assembly GCA_019973955.1 of Trichonephila inaurata madagascariensis. Lineage (NCBI taxonomy): Eukaryota > Metazoa > Arthropoda > Arachnida > Araneae > Nephilidae > Trichonephila > Trichonephila inaurata. Next base: position 12,244 of record BMAV01026479.1, on the reverse strand, counting down.
TAAAATAGACATCATCAAGTAAAAATTAATTTTATAACTAATATCGATTTCCATAAATACAATTTTTATTACGAATAATCGCACTTTATAGTTTAATTTCAGTTTTAATTTTTTCATCACTGGGTTCATTTTTTTCAAGTATCTTTAATGTGTCCGCATATCCAATACTTTTATTAAGTGCTTGAATATATGTAAAAAAATTGTTAAATCTGTTGAAATGTTTAGTTAAATTATTTGCTTCTTAGGAAATGAAATTTGTTTTTCTATAGAGAGTTGACTACGTTTAAATATTTAATTTTTAAATATAGGCTTCTATTTAATTTTTTTTCATGGAAGTAGTGTTTACAGGATATAATCAAAAAATGTTATCGCGTTATTTGAAAAAAATATATTTTAATCTCAAATGTGTAAGCTACTCAGTTGCTTAAGATGTTTTCCATTATGAAAGCATATATAATTGCGTGTATTTTACGGTCTGAGTTAAAAGTAATATTTGACTTAATTTCGATATTTGCTTATTTATTCTATTGAACTCTCTTATAAAGAACTCATATAATCGATATTCGTTTGTCTTATGTCTTGAAATAACTTTCTGCATTTCAACGCAGATTCATGATAGAAGTAAGCACTTTTGTTATTTTGTATGCTTATTTATGCTCATATATAAAATTATTACTCGTGTACAAAGTATATTACATATATCAATTTAAACTTACACAAAATTACTCTCATATGCTTTAATTTTCAAAATTTTGAATAACATGTTTGTTTAAAATAACTTCATAAACACTGGATAGCTTCAAAACTTTTTAAATAATTTCTGAACTGCAACACAAACATTTAGAGAGATATTTCTAGTAAATACATGCTTTCCAATTGTAGTTGTCAGTGTCGTGTGTTTTTATCCTGGAATACATATGAGATACGCGCGCGAGTGGAAGAACAGAACCATACAATATGTACATTTATTACAAATGATTATCCCAGGATATAAAAAAAGGTGTGCGCTGCTTTCCATTCGAGACGGGAATCCATTACAGACGAAAGTTCGACTTCTCTTCCCGAAGAAGAAACAACCATGGTTTACTCGGGATTTGAACTGGAACCCACTCGGTTACAAGCTCTGAGAATCTTATCCATCATACTAGCTGGGAGGCCTTCCAACTGTTAATTATAAAGTAAGCAAAAAGCGATGTCTCGTAAGCAGATTATATATAATATAATGTAAATAAAAATTAATTTCATTAGAAGCTATAGCTGAATATCATCCATTAAATTTTCATATTTGGAATTTTAATGAGTTTGGTAGATCAATACGGTTTTAAAGATTTTTTTTTCATATGAACAAACTTTTGTTTTAGCATCAATTTTGCGCTAAAAATAAAATGTAATATAAATACGATATTTTATTTCCGATGCGATTCTTTTATTTTTTTCAGTTTTGTTATCTACATTCCTACATAGCATTGCAAGTTTCAGTGGCAAACTATAAGTACGTTAAAAGCGCTCACATAACTAGTGATATTTTTTTTTCAATTTTGTCGACAATATCTCACGCATTACCGGAAATCCACAAATCTATTGTTATTCAATTTTTTCAAAACCACATGCTCTTCACAGTGAACATAATTATCGTATTTACAGCTTGAAATTTATTAAATATTTAACTCTCCCCACCACACTTTTCTCTATTAACTCTGCCAACCAAATGTTTCTTCATGAAATGCAATGGGTTATTAATTATTCTAAAGTTTAAACTTATGTCCAAAATATAATATATAATGCATAATACAACATTCTGATATATTTACTCCTTGACATAACATGATTAGAATGATTTATTTTTACTAATAGATATGAGATTTTCACAAGTGTCATTTTGAAAATATGATGTTATGTAATTAACTACACGCTAGCGATATATATATATATATATATATGAAGTTTGGAAAGTTTAACTTATATAAAATATTTAAGAGAGTAATAAAAAAAAAAATAGGGCAAAGTCTTTACTAACACGTAGGGATTTTAGGGTGAGTAGAACTATTAAACGGCAGATCACGGTTTTTTCTCTCTTGAGTTTTTTGCCACAACTATTATTGCCACACTCACGAGAGAGAGAGAAACTCTCTGATTAAGCCTATAAAGGCCATTATCATCCCGATCCAACAAACAAAGGGAGAAAATTTTTTAAAAGCTTCCAAACCTACTGAAACAACTTTTACATAGATCCTTGCCTCAAAGCGCCATCTATTGGCCCTCCACCAAGCGTCCAATGACCATGCAGCATTTTCCCAGCAAGTTAGTTCCACTGTTTCACCTTTCAACATCACAGTCTAAGGCCAGGTACACGGTATTAAGAGTAGCACCCGTATGCCTGTAGAAAGTTCCGATGCATTTAGAGAGGGAATAATATAGAAGGTCAAGCTGGTGTCTCCTTGCCACATAAACTTACTTTGTTAGAATAAGTTAGGCTTTAATTGGCGCCCATCTTGGAAAAGCATATACCAAAGTACTGATACATGTTGGAAAGTGTTTACCATGCTAAAGATTGCTGCAACTATTTACAACCAGGCTGGACATCATCTCAAGAGTATATATATATATATATATATATATACACTTATACTCTTGATTAAAATGGTGCACCTGGAAGAAAATTCGAATTTACTGTATATGCACGATATCATGGAAGTTAGAACATCATTTAATTTATAAGTCCTTTAGGGTACATAGCATGACGAATTAGAAAAGTAACACACACACACAGCTCTATTAATTCAATACTCTTTCTGGGAATCAGATCTATTTTAGTTTGGATGATAAATAGGGGAATGGCGTCTTTCATTTGGCTTGACATCTAAGCCAATGCTTTTCATTTTTAATGGCTTCCAAGTAGTTTATTATAAATCTCTGAACAATTTGTGTGAGTAGAAGTTACCGATGAGTAGCAAATCTGGAAAATGTCACTTCTAAGTAGAACAGTTTGAATTTCGCATGGAGAAAAAGGACAACTTACGGTCCTGCCTTTTGGGGTTCGAAAATTGCATCAACAAGACCTTGGAGATAGGCCAAGAATTGGAATTTGACACATCAATTATTTATTAAGAACCATCCAATGTTCTGTATATTTTCGGTGAATAATATAAAATATGCTAGAAAAATACTGATATATTAGTTTAGGAGAAAATAAAAATTGCATTAAAATTTTATTGAATACTAAAACAATGCTAAAAGTTTGTATTTCTGAATAAATCATTTTATAATATTTAAATAAAACTTAAATTTTAATTTTGTTATTTTCTGTAAATGTTCAATTTCGTATAAAGGAAATTTTAAGAATAAAAAGAGACATCTTTCTTTCAGCTAATTTAAAAACAAACCAAGGCAAATTTTTCTCAAATAATGTTTCAACGATTTTACGATTTATGCAAGTTTTAAAATTCCAAAAAGTGTTTGAAAATTGTAAATTATTAATCATAATTATACATATTTGTGTCTTTTAAATTTTTCAAAATAATTTGTATCTTAAATTTCTGTGTTCCAAGTAATATGCATTAACATACAAAATTTGATATTAACAAAAATATTTTGAAGGTATTGTTAAGTGGAAAATTTTGAAATATCTAGTAGTCTCTTAAGAAAAATAGAATTATGTTTAAAATCATAGGTATTAACGAAACATATGTGCCGTAAAATCCTGTATATGACGCACACCTATAATTTCAAACCGCAGTTGTTTTTTAAAATTTTTAATTGTATCAACCGCATAAAGCGCCCCCTTTCTTTACGAATAAATGTGAAATGTGCATGGGTAAAGTTCTTTCCTTCTGGCAGAAACTGTTCTCATGAAAATAACAGGACATAGAATCTTTCAATTTACCATAGTGATCTTCTCTCTTCACAATATAACATTAAAACCCAAAACTATTTTTAAAAGAAAAGATATGTCAATATCTTTCTTTGAGAAGTGTTTATGTTCATGGGCACGAGAGAGATTGACAAAAAGAGTGCAAATTTGTGGATAATTGGTTGGTGAAAACGGCCAGGGGTGTTTCTAAAGTATCCCGGAAGTGAAGTTTTTGCCTTAGGACATGTACATATATTTTCTAACGGATAATACGAAGAATTTGCTGACAGAGTCCAACACAGATATGTTAGCTATACCAGACGAATGATCGCCATTGGTTCAGGCTTTTGATGTGTGTAACGATAAACCACTCAAAGCAAATTTAAATGGCAGAGAATTATGTGAATGTTAGAAGATGCAAAAGTATTTACAGAAGGACGTCAAATGCACAAGTAGAAATTTAATATATATACATGCTAATCTCTCTTCTCTTTATTTTTAAAGCCCTCATTTTTATACACATCGTACACACGTAAATTTCGATTTAATTTTTTTGCTTTAAAAATGCGAGTTAAAAGCTGGATTATATAGTATTTTTTCCTTGCAAAATTCTGCATATTTTCATCAATCATAATTATTATATTTTTTATTGATATTATATTACTTTGCATGCCTTTTAAAAAAATTGTTTTCATATATATATATAATTCTTTAAATATTTTATAGTTCTTAATAAATATATAACTGCTTTCACATACTTGCATACTTTGCTAATGAAATAATATGTTTGTGTGTGCGTTATTAACTTCTTAGTAAATAATATTACTAAATCTTTTCTGAAGAATACTAAATTTTAAAAAATCAAGATTGCGAGAGCTTTATTGAATTTTCTGAGGAAAAACATAAATTTATTTAACCAGATATAAATCATACCAAACATTTTTCCAATTTCTAATGTTAAAAAAAATATTCAATACTCTGGATACTTTTATTCTTAACACTCTCCCAGTAAAATGGTGGAAAAAATGTGTGAATATTACATACAGAACACGATAAAATATAAAAATGGAAATGGATTTTAAAAATAACATATAGAATCATTTTAGCTTACATAAAACTCAAAATTCTGTAGTTTTCTCTTCGTTTCTACACCAAAAACTATTTCAGAAGAAAGGGGAAGATTGGCGTCTCAGTGGAAAAATTATGACTCAGGACGGTTCTTTCCCTCACCATCCAGAATGGTGATTGGATTCAAGATAGAAATATTTTCTCTTGCAGGCCAAGTAATCTTTTACAACTCAGCAAACGAAAAACTATACACTGAAACTCTCCTCAGACTCCTCCATTTTTTCTGGGTTTTTTTCCCCCTTCTTTCTACTATTTTTCGTTCCAACGGAAAAAATATATAATTCTTCATTTGTTTTCATTTTTTAGAGAGGATGTTTTTTTTTTTCGTGAATTTCTATTGGAAAGTGTATGATTTATTCCTTTTTTTTGTCCGTATTTTCTTACGTGAGAAATATGGAAGAGTCGAGTTTGACAAAATGAAGAGTCAGTTCTTTTCTTATTTTTGGAGTGTTTATTTGGTTTTTTTTATACATATGAAGTTTATAGAATTCATGTAAAAAATGTGTTGTGTGTGTGTGTGAACTTAAGTGTACGAACAAAAAATCTAAGTGATAACAGTATATGTATATATATATATGTATAATATATATATAATATATATATACACAATATATTTATATTATATATATATTATAATGTATATGGTAGTACATCGCGCTTTCACGCCACAGGTCCAGAGCTTAATTCCCAGGATTGACATGATCTATTCAGCCTTTCATCCTTTCAATAGATAGATAAATGTGTACCAAGATTGCTTTGGAAACACTATAGGTTTTGTGTCAGACTGACCACCTGACGAGAACATCTGCTCACACACTTCAGCGCCCAAGGTCGCGAAAACTACACAGAGCATAGTAAACGTCAGCTATCATGGGCTGTTCTGCCACTCAGTTTAGTTTATATATAAAAGGTGTGACTATTAAATAACGGAACAGAGGCGGCTACAGAAGAAGTACGCATTTGTCAAACCTCCGTGACCAACAGCTATTTAGCATGAAGTTTTCTCTTTCGAATGCAGTGCTTCTGGTTTCTGTGTATAGCTGTAGTCTTAATCCGTATAGCTGTAGTCTTCATTCGAATCAGAGTTCTTTTTTGTGTGTGTGTGTGTCTGTTTCGCTAGAAAAATGATAAGTTTAACAACAGGGCAATGAATTGCTGGGAATTTTCACATGAAACTTCGGAACATTGCATTTAAACCTTATAAATTATTGAAAAAAGTGTATGATAATGAAGATGTATCGCTTAAATGTGTTTCTTAAGAGCTTGAGCATTATGAAGATGGCCGAGAAGAAGTTAAAGATCATTTACATCCGGAACCCCTTTCCACATGAAAAACGCATTGATTGGATTTGACTGTCGGTTAAGTATTCGTGCAATTATTGAGATTATAAAAATTAACAAAGAATCTTCACGGCAAATTTTACGTAACAATTTTGGAATGCAAAAAATGTGTGTCAAAATGATGCCTAAAATTCTCATGCTTGAACAACAATTAGCTATCATAAATGTTAACATTGACACTTCAAATGCTGTTGGAAATCACCCAAACTTATTGAAAAAGATAATAACGTGTGATGAAACATGGTTTTCTTACTTTTGATACAGCTGACAATGCCATAGTGGGTTTGTCGCTGACCTTCTGCACCTAAAGTTACGTGTTCAACCTCGGCCCATGTCTGTGGATTTCATGATGCAGCAAATATAGTATGATTAGACGTCATGTAAAAATTCCTTGAGAGCCTGTTTCTCTTGTGTACTCTTGGCAGAATTAAATTACTAGAACAAACTTTTCATTGTCAGAGCTCAGATGCCTCTCTCTAGGGAGGCAACTGGATGCTAAAATTACTTGCGGTAGTTGGTGTCGCCTATATGACGCCGTACTAGAAAGTGATATCAGCTCCTAAGGAATTCACTAGGTTTGCAAAGGTAGAAAATAGCTATCCGCAGCCACTTTGGGAAAAAAAAACTTTTGATGCTGAAACAAAGTGCAAATCTATACACTAAAATAGCTCATCATCAAAAGCGAAAAAAAAATTTAAAAAAAGTAAATAAATAAAACCTGTAATGAGCAAATAAAAATTGAAAGTAATGATGATTGTTTTTTCGATATTAACGGAAATGTGTACTCTCATTGGCTTCCTGAATGTCAAATTATTCATAAGCATTGCTACTTTCACATTCCTGCCGAACTCCGTGAAAGAAAATGATATCTGTATTTAAAGGAACAATATTTGAGTTCGTTGAAGCTGTGAAAGATATAGTAGGCCAAGTCCTAAAGGCGATGTCACAAAAATACTTCTAGCATTGTTTAGAACAGTTATTACCAAAGTAGTCTATATAGACCCCCAGGGGTCTATGACGACCTGTAAGGGGTCCACGTCAGTACAAAAATAATTTAGGGGTCTATGACGTGTAAATGGGGGTCTACGCACGATAGTGGCTCTCATTAAACTAGATCGTGACTTTAATTTTAAAAGAAAATGTTATCAAGTGGAAACCAGTTTTTACTTATTTAACAGATTTATTTACTAAATTTAATGAGGATATAATTTGCAATTACATTTATTAAAACAAACTTATATTTTATTTAAACAAAAATTATCATTTCGGTTTTTCATACCGGAATTAAGCTAAAAGAGTGTAATACTGGACATCGCGAATTTTCCAATTTTTTATTTTGTTACAGACAATCCGCCAGGAAGATGACGTTTTAACCTGCGTTAAGGGGTCTCAGGGGTGTTAAATTTTTCTGGAGGTCTGAAAATATCAACAATTTTCAAACAGGTATGATTCTTTTAAATTTAAATTAAATGATTCGAATCTTTTACACATTATTTATAAAAGAATGGGGCTTCAGAAAAGTATAAAATGTTTAAAATATAATGATAATTTTAAAAATCATAAGCATATGAAAATTCTATAATAAATATTAAGTATTTTTTGCGTTGCGCACGCTATTTTCTAAAATAGTAGCTTTAATTACTAGCTATAAGTTGAATAATAAAGTTAAATGTATTCTCATTACACTGTAGCTAATTTTATATAAATAGAATAATAACTTACATATTTTAATAAATAAAAAATATACATTTTTTAAAAATATTTAAAAAATTGCAATGTTTTACAAATATTTTGAAATACAAAAGACATATAATACTAAAATTAGGCACGGCTTAAAGAGTATGATGCATTTTATAATTCTATAAATTTTTATACATCAGATGCTACTATTTTAGAAAATAGCGTGCGCAACACAAAAAATACTTAATATTTATCATAGAATTTTCATATGCTTATGATTTTTAAAATTATGATTATATTTTAAACATTTTATACTTTTCTGAAGCCCCATTCTTTTATAAATAATGTGCAAAAGATTCGAATCATTAAATTTAATTTTAAATGAATTATACCTGTTTGAAAATTGTTTATATTTTCAGACCTCTAGAAAAATTTAACACCCCTGAGACCCCTTAAACATTTAACGCATTCTATTCAGATTTTGAAATTAGGTTTGCGAATGCTCTAACTATGGTAATACTACAGGAGGCAATGAACTATATGGACACATTGAAGAAAATAAATGTCATATTTCAGGAGGAATTAATTGGAAGGGGCACTAAGGAAAATCTTAAAGTAAAGTTTAGAAACGGATGTTAGCAAGTTTGGTGTTAAAAAGACGTATTTGTTATTTAACCTGAACTATGGAACTGAGAAGATTTAGGGTTAATCTCTCGACAAGGTTAAAATGTGAAAATTTGTTATTGAAGAGCCAGATTCATCCCTCCCCTTAAAAGCAATTTTGTTTGTTTTGTGTAACTGTTATTTTATGAATTATTAAATTTAATTTAAAATTAATTAACACACGTTTTTTAAATTTTAAACACTATATTTCACAAAATTAAAAAATAAAATTTTTTAAAGTAAATAGCTCTATACCAGTAGTCAAAAAGATATTTAAGTTGAAAAAAGTACAAAAATTTATTATTAAGTCTACTCAAAGCCGAAAAACATGACAAGGGGTTTATGAGACTAAAAGGTTTGAGAACTTCTGGTTTAGAACATTGAAAGATTAATACGAACTACAGCAGGGGAATGGAGGAGGGATGTATATTGCAGACGATAAAAAGTAAGCACGCATAAAATTAAAGTAAAATGTTTTATAGCATCAGTCTCGATATTTAATAGTCACAGCTTATATATATTTGACTGATGACAACTTAAAATTTCTTGAATCTCGGTCACGTTTCATGCAAAGTTTGAAGATAATGCTAAATTATGAGAACTATTTGACACACTATTAAATATTTATGACAGCTATTGTGTATTTGTAATAAGCCAAAAAAAAGCAAATAATTTTTTTTTTTGTATTATTTTAATGGTTTTTAAAAGTTTCAACATTAATATATATTTCAGGAATATACATAATGCATACATATGCGTAGGAATATACACTATCTACTATTAAGTTTTTAGACACCCAAACAAATGAGAGAGAGAGAGAAGATATCTGCGTTCTGATCTTCGTCGCACCTTCTGTACAATATCGTGTAGGAAACAGCGTTGCCATTAGTCACATGCAAGATACCACAAAAATCAGAGCTGTCTCACTTTGAGAAAGGCGCAGTAGTCGGTTATCATATAAATGGCTGATCTTTATGGGGTATATTTAGTGAGGCAAACATTCCAAAATCGATAGTGGCTTTTGTGTTTAAAAAGTGGAAGGCGGGTGGTGATTGTCGGAATGTGTTTCGTCCTTGCAGAATCCCGGAACTGAGAGATAGAGACCATCGAATCCTGTCCAAAGAAATTTGGAATAGCCTCACACAACCGATTATCTTTATACATAAGGTGTTACAAAAAGCATCCAGGACTGTTATTTCGATAAATACCATCATAAAAGAAGGTCATCTGCTCAGTTTCCATGGGCATGCTACTAGACATAAATCTTTAAATTATACAATGCAGTCACACTGTTCGGTTAAGGTGGTGTAAGACACTTCAAAAATAGACCATATTTTATTGGAAAAAGGCTTGCTGGAGTAATGAATTAAGGCTCAATCTCTACCAGTCGGATGTCAATGTCTGGGTTTGATGTATTCCTGGAAAAAGCCTTTTGCCAGAATTCATTGCTCTTACAGTAAAGTGTGGGGATACTTTTGTGGTATCGACTGAGACCCTTAATTTGTATTCATGTGGTAAGCTAAACCCCGATACCTAATCCTCTGTTCTAGATATAAATGAACTTTCAACGCTGTGACAATTTTACGAGTTGGATCTCATTGTTACTTCCAGAACGACAACACTTTTTTTCATGTTGCGATGTCCACCATTGATTGTAATGATGACAATGAAGTAAATCAACTAGACATGCTTGGTCAGAGTCCAGACTTGGATCCTATAGAAAACCTCTGGAATTAGTTGGGTCACCAAATTAATGATTACTGCAACATTCTAAAATTAGTGAAATATCTTGCATGTTTTCTCAAAACCAAGTGGAAAAAAATACCACTGTCCATCATCTAAATATCTGTGGAAAGCCTGCACTGGAAGGTTAAGGCTGTAATTGCCTCTATCAATTGTTGAATATGAATAAATGTTATCTATTTTATCACAAGTGTTCAATTACTTGTTGGCTGATAGTGAGTAAAATATGCAATATATTGATTTAATGAGAATAAACGGATGATAGTATAAAACAAGACGTCTAAAAGTTTGTTAAAATTAAAAGAAACCTGATAATGCAAGGAATGGAAATTTAAAATGATAAATAAGCAATAATACATTTTCTTTTTTTCTGATCATAGGAAGAAAAAAAAATGAATATTGTAAGGCGCTTTTACGTTATTGCTTACACAAGAATGTTTCTCTCGTATCTGAAAGATATGGTTATGGATTTGTAGGCGGCATTTCACATAAGTTTGAGCTCTGTTGCCACTGGCGACTAAGAGTGTAGAGGAATTTGCGCGTTAAATTTAATCGAGGTTCAAAGTCTTCACGTTGGCATTGTGTGGAAGTTAGGGGAGTGAAATACCAGCTCACACAGGTGATATCCTCTTCACTTGACAGTGGCTTAACATTGCAAGGTCCATTTTTAATATCCCACTTATTGCTTTCTAAAGTCACATATTTTATAACACGCATTCAATGCGCAAGATGAATCCAGACGATCGAATTAAATTGCTGCTCGATCTTTTTAGTAAAATGAAAGCATCTAAAAACATTTGTTTTCTATACAAATATTTTTAAACGTTAATAAAGTAATTATAACAAACCATTATATTAGTAATAATATGTAATGATGGCATATTATTACGATTACAAATTAAAGTACGTGGTAATTTCTTAAATAATACTTTTTGACTATTTTTCTTTTAAATTCAACAAAATTTATACATAAAACTCAAAATGACCTTTAACGTATAAATAAGCTAAGTGTATTTCTTTTGGAATTCTTATTTGACGACTTTTATAATTGTGTCTTTTTGCTATGAACTAGAAAATTTATATTAATTAGAATTAAAAGTATGAACAGAACTTCAAATTAAGTTTTGTTAAACATAAAACCATTTAATCTCTCTTTCAAGTATAAAAAATAAATTAATTATACGATGAAAGAAGGGAACAAAACTAATATATGATCATTTCATATGAATAATTATTTTTTAATTACTTTAACTTTCTCGAATATACTTCATGTATAACGCAGTGTGTATATACCTTTCTGAAAAACAACGATGTGCGTAAAATCTTAATTAACTCTATTTAATGGCATCATATTTTTCTTTTCATTAACATAACATCGGCCATTCGAGCTATTTTTATCTCTCTCAAAAATAGATAAATAAAATAAAGTGAATGTTATCATACTGTGTACTATAAATGGTAATTTTCGTTTCTTAGCAAATATTTTTGGGCAGCTATTTTTATGACATTAATTTGAAATGCACTAATTACATTAGAAATGTATTTAAAAAAAAGTCAATCAAATCTTTTTAACTGTAATTATTTTGTGCGCAAATGATACAGAAGTTAGATTAGATTATGTTCAGTCAAAAAAGATTAATAAGTAAGTGTTTGGCAAAAAATTAATGTAATTGTCAATTATTTCCTCTTAATTGCATTAGAGTTTTGAAAAAATAGAAAAGCTTATAAACAGATATAAGAAAATTAAGGATCAGAACTGATATTCCGTTTTAAAAGTGTAGTTCAAATAAAAAAAAATCAAATTTATCTATGCACGGTAATTTATTTAAAAAAAAAAAA